>KZ857226.1:0-50619 GCA_003351005.1 Cystobasidiaceae sp. HBUAS51001 | reverse complement strand
GCCCCGCCCCCCCCCGCCCGCCCCCCCCCGCCGCCGCCCGCGCCCCCCCCCCCCCCCCCCGGAGAGTTCAAGCCGCTTCCCAAGGGAATCCGCCCGCTTCCCAAGGGAATCCGCCAAATCATCTACTACTGGGCCATAAGAGGCTAGTCTGTCGCGGTATGCCTGCTCGGCTACTCTATCAGGAACCCTGGTCTTGAACGGAGAGAACCTTGTTTTCACAGGAGGCAGGGGAGCTCCTAATCGACCCTTAGGAGGCTGCTCGCTTGTGCGACAGGCCAACGAAGCAAGCGTGCTTGCATCACTGTGGTCACCTCCAAAAGTGTTGCCGGCGACTGACGAGGAGGATTGCATGCTGAGAGCAGGCGAGTCTTGCTGTGAAAGTCACTAAGAGACTCAGAGATAGTGAATGAAGCTGGGGTGTGTGGTGGGGGGGGGGGGCCTGAAGAGAATGATGAGGCGCTCCAGCAGAGGTGAGAGGACGGTGTAGAAGATGAGGAGCAAGTCGAGGCGCCTATCGTATTATACTGCGCACCTGCAAAGGCCAAGTTCAGTGCAACCGTTTCAGTCGCACGAGAAACAATTGCATCGCGATGTCTTCAGAGGAAACGATCCAAAATTGCAGGTGTGCACAAAGCAGAAGAGGCTCTTGTAAAAGTAAAAGTAAAAACACAAAGGGACGACGAGGAAGAAGAGGACGGAGACGTCTACTGTAGTACAGCTACGTTGGTCAGTAGTGTTCTTGGTGATGGGCGGCATGGACAATGTAGGCAATTGCGTCATCTCCCACCTGCTGGGACAAGTCTGCATGGCCTGAGTGAATCAAGTGCGAGAGCCGCGGCCACCGCCGGAAGCAGATCGGTTGTCATCGTTAATGTTGGCGTTAGGACTACAGCCAGATGCACCAGATCCTCCTCCGCGGGGTAATCTCTCCACGCCGTTGGCAAGGTGTCCGCGACGAGAAGGGGGTTGAGGCTGAGGCGCAGAAGTGGCAGATCTGTCGCTCAAATCGGTTGGAACGCGAGTGACTTCATGGGTGCCTGGGCCGGAGCTGCCCTCTGTATTCTGTGTTGGGCGTCGTCTCATCCTGGCGCGACGCTGGACGTAGCCAGACGTGCGCAGTGCGGCAGATGTTGCGGGCCCGGTCGTTCCACCTTGCCGGGTCACCTCATTGATAGCGTTGGTAAGGTTGGACATGCTCATGGGGGTGCCCGGAGATGCTCTGTTAATGACACGGTGCAAGGTCCTCTGGCTACGCTGTTGTCTCTGCGCTGCAAGGCGCTGGCTCCTAGCTTGCCGAGTCTGAGATGTAGTCTGCGGCGGCTGGACATTCTGAGCGGCGCCGGCAGTGTCACTTGGCCCCAGTGTTGCCATCGCCATTGCCGTTGCCGTCATCCTGCAGGCGCCTGACGTTGTTGCCGGACTGGCCGCTGTTGCTAGGGCGCTGCATGATCGTTGATTGTATTGGGTGGAATGTGAACGAGAATAGCAGGGCTTGGGCAAATGAGGTGGTTAGGGGAGCTGGCCGATTGGTGATGGTGGATGGTTCGTGGATTTGGCTGCTGCTGGGTCTGTTTAAAGCAGAGCCAAGGAGCAGAGCAGAGCAGAGGTCAAGACAAGCAAGCAAGAGGGAGGGGAAGGGGAGTCAGACAAAAAAAACTCGACTCTGTTGGGCTGTTGCGCCCATGTACACCGCCCGGGACATAGGCACTGTTTCGAAGTTGCCCGATACGAGTTGCGTGCTTGAGCTGAAGGACAGCTGTAGTTGGTCGAGTCTTCTCAGTGCGCAGAGTTTGCGGGTGAAAGAGAGCCAGCTAGAGCTGGTGTACGGCAGGTAGCTTCAGTGAGCTGTTCCAGTCTCGGGTCAGGGAGTGAAGGAGGAAGCGAGGATGAGGTCGTCAGCACTACATCGAAGTCAGCCATTAGCTCGCATTGTAGCAATACTGTGATCCGCTGCAAAGAGCAGAGACAAGTTCCCCCGGGGGGGGGGGGGTCCCTTTAGCGGCAAGTGATGGTGGCGAGCCCCCGAATACAAAGACAAGGCAAGGCAGGCTTTCGATGGGACCGCAGTGGTGACTGGGGAGTGAGCCTGCGCAGTCCACCCTCACGCACACCTAGCTCGGCCGTACAGTACTGTAGTCGTCTGTGTCTGCTGCCAGCATTCTTTCGATCTCGTCAAGCGTGACTTGACATGTAGCACACAAGGTGAGCGTGATGCATGCTGGTCTGCCGGTCTGCCTCGTCGAAGTTACTGGGATGCCATATGCTATGATATCACATCATAACTTAGGTCGCCGGGCCAGGATCGCGCGGATGGTTTGGAAGCTGGAATGGTGGAAATGCCGCAACTACTACTTGAAGACATGTGCTCACCTGCAGCTGGTGACCGCCCAAGCCGCACTGGCTGAGGCGCGCAGGCCGGTCTCTTTTGCCTGGCTTGCCCCGAGTATGGATCACTACTGCTGCTCGGCTGTCTGCTTTGCGTCCTCCTCCTTGTGCTCTCTGCAACTCTCATCAGCTTCACACACTCGCTTCAGCTGCCCTACGGATCGCTCAACATGCCACATATGCTGTCTGCCCTCACGCTGGCGGCCGCATGCGCATCCACGGTCTTTGCACAGGTGGGTCTGCTCTGAAGCTGTTCAGAGAAAACAACACTGTCCGCGCCGCGCTCCTGATCTTGGGAACTGCATATACTCGCGGCAGGCCTTCTTCATTCCCGACTTCCCAGTCAAGTGAGTGAAGCGTTGTCCTCACTTGTCCAGTCAATGAGTGGGATGAACGCCTTCATGGTTTCCCCAGCGTCACTCTCCTGCAAGACGCCGCGGGCAACCTCACTTGCGAAGAAGGTCAGGTCGCCTATGGCTATGTTCGAACAGCCATTGGCATTCCCCTGTCCGTGGCCACACCCTACTTTTCCAATTGGACAAGCAGCAACGCCGTGCCGGGAGCTCTGGTCAGTTCGTCTGGTACCGGAGTTGGTGCAAGCCGCTCCTATGTGTTTCAAAACGCAACCTACGACCAGCAGCTCGTCTCTACAAATGCAACCGAAGACGGTATCACGCTCCAGTGGGCACTCACACAACCAGTCGTCCTTTCGGGACCGATTGCAGGGTTGCCAGAGGGAGAGAATCTCACAATCTACAAGAATGTGGAAGATGTAACCTTTAATCAGAACGGAACCTCGGACATCAACTATCTCCAGTACTGGAGCGTCGGCTGCTACAGCAACAAGACCCTGGGCAACTCTCAGGCAGCACGTGGCTCTTCTATTTACCTCGGTGTATTCATCGAAGCGCTCAGCCAGCTGCTGTAAGGAACGCTGCTGTACAGACCCATGCACAGTGCACACAGACGCTGACCTGTCCTCTGTGCGCTCGTCCCACCCTCTCCACTTGCCCTCCGTCTGGATGCGCATACACGCGCGGGTATCACGGATAACACCTGCAGCACCCCAAGCGCGGGCAATCAGTCGATCTCAGCAGCCAACACTATCGCTGAAGACAAGGACAGCTCTTCTATCGCCAACTACGCGCCCCAGGGAGCACTGCTCGCCATCACCGCTGGCATGTTTGCCATTCTGCATCACTTGTAGACCAAATTGTATTCGAAGAAGACAATGTAGTCGACAAGGACAACTGAGGCAATCCGTACCTCTGGACGATTTGAGAGCATTGTCTGGCTCAAGTGAAACCAGAGCTTGTGGCTGCGATTCTGCGTGCCCCGGGGCGTGCTCCTTCTGATGGTCGCCGAAGTTGAGGATGTTATCGCTGCAACGCTATTGCGACTTCTGTGAACAGGCTTCAGGCCGCTTTCTGATTCAAACGTTCCTCGATGTGCGCCTCTGGATCCCGTTCGAGTTGGAGCTTAAGCAAGCCACTGGCGTTGCGCAAAAGATCCTGCACCGCCTTTCCCCCTCCCCCTCCCGGCCCCTAGCAAACCTCATCTCTGCCTTTTGCACTTGCATGTCCGCCAATTCAAGCGCGCAAACTCCCAAACTCTACAATGGTGATTATGGTCATTCAGTTCAACAATGGCGCCCTCGGATCGTCGGCTGGCAACCAACAACGCTTAAAAGAGCGCCTAGGCTCAGTTCTAGGGCTCTAGGCCTTGCACGTGAGCTCCATGCCTCTACGCTACAGCTCCAGCCGTACAGCCCAGACGAGGTCCAGCTGATCATTTCCCCCTCTGCTCTCGCCACCAGAGTCCGCCCATGGTGGCCTATAAAAGCGGGCAGCTTTCCAAGCAGTCTCATCAAGTTGGTTCCTCTCTTACCCCAAGCAAGGACGAGCATAATCGACACCGAGCTTGGCTAATAGCAAGAGACCCTCTTGCTTGCAAGATACAATCTGATCTCTCTTTGAAGTCAGCTGGCAGGCTCCCATTCCAGAACAGTCGCCAGACTGAACTAGCCAGAGTACGTCGATTCTAATCGCCAGTCCAGGAGCATGAGCAGCAATTCGATTTCCTGCCTCCCTCGCAGCGGTAGTCACCGCACTCGCCGTGCTTTCAATCGCATCCTCCACCCGGGCACCTGGTTTGCGCGATCCAGTGCACCAAACACAGGTGTTGCCAATGCCGCCCCGAACAATCATGCTTCGGCGCCCGTGAGGCAGTTTGCGTTACCCCCTCAAAGAGGCGAGTTGACCGGCTCCTCGAGGTCAAATTTAGGTGTGGCAGACCGCCCGGTCGCAAACAGACGATCATACTCGCCTCCTAGAAACATGGAGCTGCCTCGACGTGTGTATAGAGCTCTGCCAACGTCTCCAACCGCCTCCTGATCACCTTCCGGCTGGAGCATCCGTCTCAGGTGCTTCTTCAGCATTCTAGCTTTAGCACCTTCAATATGCTCGTTGTTTCTTTTCTTTTCTTTGGCATTTCCGATGTCATTTTCTGCCTGTTTGCAATCCACCTTGCATTTCCATGATCTCATCTACTCTGCTATGCTATTAGCGTCCAGAAAAGCGGGCACCAACTGACGAGATTTGACCAGCACATCGGTTTCCTTACATCTCGTCCAGCACATCGATTCCTCACGCAACGCTACTGAAAAATACGACGTTAACAGTGACGTCGTCCCTGATGTTCCGACTGACGGGATTATACGCGCCCACGACCGTTCTGAAGAGCCTTCTATTGGCACCTCCAAATGCATTCCTGACTAGATGCGTAGCTGCATTGTCGTCCTCCACTACAAACTGTTTAGGTTCCACCTTCCAAGCTGCAAAGTTGCCATTCTCCAGCTCAAAATCAGGCTTGTCGTCTTCACTTTTGCGTGCTGCCATTACAGGTGCAGAAGATTGCGTTCCACCTGTCCGTCGAGCTCTGATCCATTGCTCGATGCAAGTGACCGCGTCCTCATTCGACATGTGATCCCACAGGCCATCGCTCGCCATGATGAGGAAATCCATATTGTCACCGCGTACCACTTTACACTCTTCGACCACCGGCTCGGCAGTCATGTACGGCGGAGACTTGCTCTGTGGCCTTGGTGCAGATCCGAAGAACTTTTCCTGAGCAGCGCTGACGAGATCATGAGGCCATTTCCAGCGATGATCTCCAAATGCGCGTGTGACAGCAATACCAAGCAAGCGCCCACTTTTAGGGTCGATGATATTATTCTGCTCTTCTCCTGGATGTGCGGCTGTGATTCGAGCGACCTCTTGTGCATTGAAGCCAGTCTGATCTTTGGACATTGGTCGTGCAGAGTAGGACTCTGATTGAGTCGAGTAGGTGCCCAGGACAGCGCGCGAGTCTCCAACACAGGCGACGCGTAGCATGGCATTCACTGGATCAAAGATGGCCAGGAGAGCGCAGGACCCTGCTATTGCGGGTGCCAAGGCGGCGATGGCTTCTGGGACAGGTGCGCCAGACCTTATCGCTTCAGCGGCGTTCTGGAGAATCTCATTGTCGAGCCCGATGAAGGCTGCTTTGATGGTGCTGGTTACATCTTCCGATTTGCACGAATGAGGTAGCTTGGCGAGATTGGTCGCAGTGTAGGGAATCAGCGTTTCTCGTAAAACAGAAGAGGTTGCCCAGCCTCTACAGAGTGAAAGGAGTGGAACGAATGATTGGAGATTTTGTCAGCACATGCTGTGAATAGGACGAGAGACCGACTTTTCGCGCACGCGTGGCCATCGTAAATTCCCCAATATCGCCATGAAGTGTGACCGCTGCCTCCAGGACCGGCTGAGCTGCCAAAAGAGTAGTCGTCCTCGACAGGCGAGTTGCTCGCATACCGAACGTAGTCGAAGCGACCTTTGTGACCATCTCCGGCGTCGAAAACCAGCGAGCCCTCACCTGCGCGGAGTTTGGCTGTTGCTTCTTCTACTGTCAATGCACGAGCGGCGGCGGGTGTTGATGCTTTGGGGAGGGAAGAAGACGCAGTGATGTCAGGGTATGCGTCTGGGAGAAGCTCGTGTGTGCTTGATGACTTGTCGCTGAAGTCGGACAGCCCGAGGCCCAGCAGCGAGAATGTGACGCATCCAGCTCCGGTCGCTCCAGCGACCCAGGCTCGGCGGCGCCTGGCTCTCGCAGCATGGAGTCCCTGCCAGGCTGTTGACTGCGCTCGTCGGGGTGCCCGACGGATGGCTAGACGTGCTAGCCTCGCAGCACTGCCAGTGGCGGACGGCGCCAGTGCGAGCCGCATCCTGCTGCGTGTGCAGACCAACGCTCGATGTAACGAGCAGACAGAGGCTGGAGTGAATGCGAGCTACAGTGAAACTCCCAACTTTACGGGTACAAGGTCAGCTATCTCGACATCTCTGGGGTCTATTTGTGTCCGTCTAGAGGTGCTAATTACATCTAGCTCGGGATTGCCCGACGACAATCCCGCTCGCCACCGGAAGTCGCTGGACAAGCTTTTGGACAAGCTTAGATAAGTCAGGCGCAGGACTCTCTGTCTTCACTCCGACTCTTGGACAGCGACGCCGTACAACTGCCACTGATTCCAGCTCGTCGAGGCTGTCAAGATGACGAGGCTGCAGCTCTAGCCGTCGCGCAGGCCGGTATCACAGAGTCAAGATCCAGGCTGCCTGATCTTAGCGATAAGTAGATACTGAGGGAAAGGAGCGCGGCTAGTAGAGTTGGTCAATCCGGCAACTGGCGGCGCCCTTGTTCACGAGCAGGCCCACGCGCCGCTCGAGGGCTGATTGGCTGATTGATGACAAGATCAGCACAAGGCAGAGGACGTGCTGCTATCGAATGCTCTCGTCCACGCTCCATCCTACGCGGCAACCAAGCCAGCTGGAGGGTGCCATGCCTCGAAAGGGACTCGGTCCATCGCTGCCGGTGACTCAAGCTGACGTTGACGTTGACATTGACGCTGTTGCTTGCTACAGGGGGCCTCTGTACCTCTTCAATTGGAGGCTGGCGCGCCACTTGGTCTGGTCCTGGTCAAATTGAAGCTGAACCAGGCCACTACCGCCGCTCAAAAGCCAGTGCACCGCCTTCCCCTGCAGCCTCTGCTTTGGTAGCCTCCAGCGCTGGCCTGTGCTCTTTTGGTGCTCTCCGAAGCCAAGTATGCAAGCTCTACAAAGGCGATTGAGGTCATCCAGTCCAACAACGGAGCCCTCGGATTGTCGGCTGGCCCCCAACGCCGCCCTCGGATTGTCGGCTGGCCACCAACGCCTATCCACAACGCCTAGGCTCAACTCTGGGCCCATAGGCCTTGCACGTGAGCTGCACTGCCTCTACGCTACTGCTCTAGCCCGATACAGCCCAGACGAAGTCCAGCTGACCATCCCCCCTCTGCTCTCGCCAACAGAGGCCCTCCATGGCCGCCTATAAAAGCGGGCTACTCTGCACTTGCGTCTCTCTTCCCTTCGCTTCATCCGCACAAGAACCCCTCTCCGCGCGGCTCCTGCGCTTCACAATGTCCCAGCCGATTTACATTGGTAAGGCCGAAAGGCCTTCAGGACAGAAGAGATGGCACATACATCCACGGCCAGGCAGGCGACAGCATCGAAGCGCCAGACAAGTTTGGCAAGACCGACGGCGGACCGGCTTGGACATCAGCGGACGTTTTAACTCGGCCGTCCGATGGCTAGACCCTCGTCGACTCATATCATCAGCTGGACGCGAAGAACCACGTCCTCAGGCAGCTACTAGGCAACTCCCAACGCGTGACCGTCATAATGGAGTTTTCGCAACGCCTATGGCTCCCGAAACCGATAGCGACGAAGATGAAAGTGAAGCTGGTTATCCGCTGCCAGCCGGCAACTCGAACTATCCCGGCCGTTACTCTGGACAAGGCGGGTATGACAATGCACGACGCGCTTACAACCGTTCAAACGGTCCCAATGGCAATCGCGGAATTGCGCAACAGCCCATTCCGACACGACGCCCCTCCTCCTCGAGTTCATCAGTGGGCGGGCCAGCCCGTCCAAGATCCGCAGGCCCTAATGCAAGGCATTCAGCTATGTATCCGGGAGCTGTGCAGCAACCCACTCTACCACGACTCCCTTCCATTAGGTCAGACTTTGGTAGGCCAGCCCGCTCTGGATCCTCAAGTGGCATGCGCAATGCGCGCGGAATTGTTCAACCCACGAGACGGCCCTCGCCTGGGCCGTTGTTCGGAGGAGCTGAATCATACGCTCGCCAAGGTGTCTAAGCGACTTGAACCTACATCTGTTGCCGCGCTTTTGGTAGAGATGGCTGGAGATCTCAGCTGGTACCAGAGCGGCATCCATCTGCCCCCAGCCTGGTTCAACAAACAAAGGGTCTGCCCTCGCCTCGCCGTGAACTAGCTTTTGCTATTGCACTTACATCCGCTTACTTGCTGGCTGTAGCCTCTCCTCCATCTTCCAGTTGTTGCTCGTCCCGCTCGTCTCGCTCGTCCCGCTCTTTCCTCTTCTTTTTCTTTTTATTCTTCTCCTTCTTCTACTTCATTTCAGCTTTAGCTCTTCGTGATGCCCTCTGTCCCTTGATCCTCTCACCGTTTTTCATGCAATTCAATTTGATTTCTTTCATACGACCTGCTCGGTCAATGCCCACCTGACCTTTGCGAAGAGGTTCATCTGTGAGCTTTCGAGATTTGACTGCTCTGTTTCATCAGGGCCTGTCAGTCTGCTCGTGAAGGCACAATGTCACGCGGCGGCAATGACTTTCTCGTCAGTACCTTGCCGTGCAGAGTGTCTGCGCGAGCTGTGAGTCGTGTGCAAGTGTGTGGACTGTCTCTTGCCAGCACTGCGCTCGTCCAAGAGAGTGTCGCTCGTGTCCAGCAGCTGCTTGCCAGACCTCACGCTGGACCGTAGAGTGTCCACCGTCAAGCAGCACAGCAAGCACATGCACGCGCGTCTGTCCCGCACAGTGCACCTCGTTTGCCTTTTGGTCTTGCGAGGCATGCGAGCGACATATCATATCATATCGTCCATCACCCAACACGCCCGAGGCATGCACCTCAATGGACCGCCAGGAATGCTGGGGACTCGACGGGCTCGGCGCAGCTTTGTTGATCCGAACGCTGATTCGATGCGATGCGGCACACACAGATCAAACCTTGCCCGCTCGCAGGGCACGCCCGCCTGTCCGGCCTCGACGGCTCGTCAAGGCTGGCCAGCAAAGCATCGAGGGCAAAGCACATGCGAGCTGCACGGCTGCTTTCTCCGCTGAACCTTGATTGAGAGGGCGGACAGAGGGCTGAAGAGTCTGCTCGCTGCTCGCTCACTCGCTCGCTGCTTGTCTCTGCTTTCTCATCCTTGCAGGTCCTCGCAGGTCCGCACCGCTGGTCTACAGTATATAGGTCGCAATGGCACAGGCACTGCTGGCACTCGCTGGAGCTGCCCTCCTCGGCGCATCCACCGCAGACGCCTACTTTATCGTATCGGTGCGTGGCTCTGCCCTCTTCTCTGCAGTATCTCCAGACTCCCGTTCATCGGCTCACCATGCTCTTGTATACATTCCTGCAGGGAGGCAGCATCGTCACCCAGCGTATCGACCCCATCGTCTCGCCCGGTGGCATCTCGGCCCACGTACACAATCTCGTTGGTGTGAGTGAAGGGATACAGTAGCAGTGTGCTTCCTCGCACTGCTTCTCCTTGGTCTGTGATGGCATGACGAGCGCTGACCCAACACGTGACCCATCAGGCATCCAACGTCAACATCAGTTCGAGCTACGGATCCCTTCAAGAGGCCTCGTGCACCAGCGTCCCCGTCACGGTAGACAAGTCTGGTCAGTCTAGCTGTATCCCTCTTCCACGCCTCCGTCTTGCATCACCACTTACACCCAAGCAAATCACGCTCCACACAGCCTACTGGCAGCCCCAGCTCTACTACTACAACACGACCGACCAGTCGTACTCCGCCATCAAGTCGTACAGCAACATTTACTACCTCCAGCGCACTGGACCAAAGAATCCAAACGAAAAGCTCCATGCTTTCCCTCCTGGATTTCGCATGCTCGCGGGCTCGCCTTTCAGACACACGCGTAACGCGTCCAGCTTTGCCGATCAGGCCATGTGAGTCGTCTTCCTCTCCAGTCCCGTCAGGTGCATCCTGATAATCACGCTCTGACCTATACCTGTCTGTCTTCACAGCGACTTTGTCTGCCAGGTGAGCCTGAAGAGTTGATCTGACAAAGTCTTATACTCAAGCCTCGCCCGCCCACAGGATTACTACAACGACCACCGCGGAGACCCAGAATGGGACCAGCGGCCGACCTTCTTGTGAGTGGGGTCAGTCTTGGCCAGTACTTTTCCAACAAACTGAATTGCATGGGCATTATGCAGCAATCACAACTGCCCCAACGGTGCGCATTCTGCTACAGTACTTTATCCAGGCCGCCTGACTAGTGTTTACTCCAGGTATGCGCGCACAGGTTGTCTTTCCCGGTAAGTTCAACCCTGTCTGTTTTGAGAGGGGGTCCAGAAGCTCATTGGTTTGTCTATAGCCTGCTGGAACGGCGTAGACCTTTACAAGACCGACAACTCGCACATGGCTTACCCTATTCAGAACGTCAAGTAAGCCGGCTCAATTAGTCTAGGATTTTGATATTCAACAACGAGCTGATGGACTCCCTGCTGCAGTGGTGGCGATTGCCCAGACACACACCCAGTGCATATGATAACCTTGTTCCAGGAATTCGTATACGACGTCGGCAGCTGGCCTTACAATTCCGATGGACCCACCTGGGCTTTTGCCACTGGAGACACAGTGTGAGCGCTGCTTCCCCTCTCTGATCTCTGCCGTGGGCATTGAGCTGATGTGCAAACGTAAATCAACAGCGGTTATTCGTGAGTCTCTCCGAGTCCGCCGAGACTTTCAGTCATCAATAGCAGGCTTTGAAACATTGCATCCACAGCCTGCACGCAGATTTCCAGAATGGCTGGGATGTCGATGTCTTGCAAGCTGCCGTTGACCAGTGTACCGGTGATATCGGCGGTGGTCTCAAGAACTGCCCTCCGCTTGCTCCTTACTACGACACGAACGCAGCAGCCGCTTGCAAGATTGATGGTGAGCCATACTTGTATACTCTGGTACGATTCAGATTCTTTCTGAACTAAGCTGCTTTTCAGGCCTGATCCTGGATGAAGATGTCGGTCTGAAGCACTCCATTCCCAAGCTCCCCGGCTGCAATCCTCTCTGGACTTCCGGGCCCAAGCCCGACTGCTCCGATCCTACTCCTGATCCTGGCTTCATTGCTACCCGCTCGACTCCGGCACCTGGCTATTCCGCTCAAGGCTGCGTTGCCGAGCCATCCAACGGAAAGCTTCTGGTCGGCGCGAAGATGACTTCTGATGCCATGTCTGCGGCGTAAGTTTTGAGCTGTCCCGGGTCCTCTCTGCGGAACTCTGACACGAATACTTGCAATCTTCAGCGTCTGCACTGCCTTCTGCGCACAACAGAAATTCGAGTATGCTGGAGTTGAATACGGTCGTGAATGCTATGTGAGTCATATACTCAGGTCGCGCTGGTTTGGACAGAGATATACTGATACATCATTCTGACAGTGTGGCAGCAGCTTCTCAAATGGTGGCACCGCCGCAAAAATTGCGGGTGAGCTTTCACATCTTGCGCTGCCATTGTCTCATGCTTGACATCGACCTTGTGTATAGACTCGCAGTGCCGACTGACGTGTTCGGGCAGCGAGAATGAAGTCTGCGGCGGCTACGCTACGCTCTCACTCTTCCGCAATCCCTCCTACGCCGTCTCAGCTGCCTCGCTCCCAACTGGCTGGAAGGCCGCAGGCTGCATCGCTGATAACGTCAACTCCACGCGTACGCTCAAGGGCTACACGACAGCCAGCAAGAATATGACACTTTCGTCATGCGTCAACACGTGCAACTCGCGCGGCTTCTTGTATGCCGGTGTCGAGTATGCTTCCGAGTGCTACTGCTCCAACGAGCCCGCAGTTAGTGATGTGGCCTCGTTGTACTTCGCGGAGAGACTGACAGCTCTCCCCAGTCGATGATGGCCAGCGACAAGTGCAACATGCCTTGCAGCGGTGATGCTCGGTACATGTGCGGCGGTCGTGAGTATTTTCTGTGCTGTGTACTCGAGCGCTGTCTGACACGCTCTACTATGCAGCTAGTGCACTGTCATTGGTATGTATAGCTTTCCAGCTTCTGACACTACGCCTGACGGTGTCATTTTCAGTTCACTTCGAGCCAGATAGTTTCGCCTGGCTACAAGTACACGGGATGCGTTGCAGAAGGCACCGCTGGCCGTCTGCTCACTGGCGCCAGTACAACCTCGGACTCCATGACTCCGCTAGCCTGCACGTCGTTTTGCGCATCCAACGGTCTGCAATACTCGGGTGTCGAGTAGTGAGTCAACTTGCGTGCAAGCCAAGAGTGTGTCCTCGCTGAAACAAGCGTTACAGCGGGCGGGAATGCTACTGTGGCTTTGAGTTTACCAGCGGCGGCAGCAGCGCACTCATCGACGAGTCACGCTGCAGCATCAATTGCGCGGGGGATGCCTCTGTGAAGTGCGGAGGCTACTCGACTCTGTCCTTGTTCACCAACACTGCTCTTGCACCAAAACCAGTCACCCTCCCAGCTGGCTGGAAAGCAGTTGGCTGTATTGCAGACAGCGTTCACGGACGGACACTACCTTCGTACTCGTTCGCCGCAAAGAATATGACGTATGGGACGTGCCTGAATGGGTGTCAGGCACGGGGCTACTCGCTCGCCGGCGTAGAATATAGCGTAGGTTACTAATGAGGGCCTATTCAGCTTCATCGATGCTTATGCGATTATGCTGGTCTCTCGCAGTCTGAATGCTGGTGCGCAAATGCAATGGCGGCCAACGGTAAGCAGTCACAACTCGGTCGGCTTGTGATCTTTCGCTGAGCTTCGGCAAGCAGTGACCTCGAACGCTTGCTCAATGCCATGCTCGGGTGACAATACCCACAACTGCGGCGGCCGAGATGCCCTGACTGCAGTGCGTGACCTATTTAATATGACAGATAAGTCAGATGTGCACAAACTGACCTTGGCATGGTCTCTCCAGTTCTCGTTCACCAATTTTACGGCTCCTCTAGTTGCAGCAAGGCGATCAGCGCCCAAGCAAGCAGCACATCGACGAAGCTCGACGCATCGCTTTGCTCATTGAGCGAGCTTTGGCGTTGCAACAGCAGCACTCAAGTAGATGACGAAACAATACACTATTGAAGGATACCCGGCTGTCCAGCACTTTCTTTCGGCGCGGACAAGCCAACAAGCGAAACATACTAAGACTTTACAGACAAAATGAAGGGTTTTTGGGGAATCACTATGGCAAGAAGACGACTGCTACATTGCAAACTACGTACATGGAGCTTCGCTTTAATAGAAACACATGCCGCTATCGCCATACGGCTCATTTACGACAGCACTTCAGGGGAGACCCCGGCCAGAGTTGGTGGCATTTGCGACCTGACAGACCAGACTTTCAGCTTCATTGACCCTGAGGCAGCATTTGAAATTCACTACTGCGGACGCGCAGCTCACTTGCGATGTATTGGGTCTGTTTTCCGCATAGCGAGCGTAGGAATCCAGGTACAGCTGCTCCTCTGAGCACGTTGCTCTAACGTTTGGGTGCTCGAAGAGGCGCGTGAGGTAGGGAGTCAACTTCTCGCCCTGGGGCACGGAGAACCCGCGATAGTGTGTCAAGACATTTGTCATGCGGAACAACCACGGTACAGCCATGACGTCGGTCCAGCCTGGCCACAGCAAGAGTGTCTGTCAGCCATTCGAGACGAGGGCGTTATGAGAAGTGGTCAGCTTACCGAGCTTGCCGTCTTTGGCCCACAGCCCGACCGCCTCTGGTGTCTCCTTCTCCGCCTTTTCAAACATTTCCACAAGCTTCTCGATGGCTTCCAAAAAGTCTTTGGCGCCTTCAATCTGCTTGTCTTGCTCTTGCGCTTGAAGGTAGCGATAGAAGGAAGGTACGAGATGGCGGTTGACGTGGTCTGCTTGGAAGCGAACAACGGATCGCGCGTCTGTACCGGATATGTGACGCATTGCTTTCAGCGCTCCATGCGTTATTCATACTGAGCACTCACAAAGGTCATCCGGCAACAACGCAGGCTTCCCTTGCGATTTGGCCAGCTCGTCAATGTACTCCATGACGATGGAGCTCTCTGCCACCGCCCGCGGTGGGTCGGTGTCGTTGAGTCGCAATCCAGGAACTAGACCTCTAGGACTGACGTCTAGAAGGTCTTTTGGCTTTTCGTACGGGTCCACCTGTCGGAGCAGTGTCAGGACGGCGATATTCAAGACTGTAGGGCTGGCCTTCCCACCTCATAGTAGTGATAATCTATCCCTGTGTGGTGTAATGCAACCCATGCGCGCTGCACAAAAGGACCTGTGTACGTGCAGGAAAGAGTCAGTGCTTGTGCACATGCTCTTGTGCGAATATCGACGCACAGAAGCACGAGCCGAAGAGTGTGAGCGGCGCATCTCCAGCATGCGCGTTAGCCGTCTCGAGAGCAGGGCCAGAGGGCTGTAGATACGACAATCAGCTAGGGTCCAGAGGGGCGAGCGGGTCTTCGTGTCCAAGCACCTCGCGGTGGTAGCCAGCTTCCGACTTGTTGCTCGACATCAGTGACGTGCGCCTTGGAGCTGTCTGTCAGTCGGTGCGAATGCAAGCTTCTTCACCTTCTCTGACGCAGCTGATCAGCGTGGCGGTATGGTGGCAATTCTGAGGCGTATTAAGCAATGACAATGGATATTAGTATTAGTCTTCTTCGAGCAAAGGCCCGTATCTTCATACCTTGAGCCAACTAGCTGTTGTACACCGTTTTTATCTGGTCTATACCCTGAGTAACGCGATACATTAAAGTGGCAAAAGTACATTGCGAAGAGCTTGTCTTCCTGTCAAAGACTTTGGGAATGACATTGATGGCGCGCTGATGCTGACGATACGCTGCTGGGGACATGCTGGACAGCCTCAGAAGCTGCTTGGGCTTGGGGCGCGCCAGTCGACTCCCCCCTCAAGACTGCATCTTCTGCAGTGTCAGCAACGAGCGCGGCTTCAATGTCGTGTACGAAGTCAGTCTGATGGTCTTACTGATCTCGAGCCGTACTTTACTGATTCTTGCGGTCCAGGACGAGCGATTCACAGTGTTCAAGGACAGAACTCCTGGCGCTAAACTGCACCTCCTGTGTGTGCCTCAAGAACACATAGGTGCGCCTACGTTCGATGGTATGGATCATCGGGCTCATTGTCTCTCACAGACAACGTCAAGACACTGTCAAAGGCAGACGTGCCGCTGCGTAAGTCCGTACAAAACCACACCAGAGCGAGGTGAACACTGAAAACGAACCCGCCTCGCAGTGCGAGACATGCAAGCTATAGGAACGCAGCTCTTGAACAGCTGTGGCTTTGAGGAGAGCATGCATCGGTGAGAGTGCTTCAGCAGCGGCCTTGTGCCAATACTGACGCGGATTCGCTCAGGCTTGGCTTTCACATTCCGCCGTGAGTGGGTATTTCACTTGTACGTGATGTTGCGTGTCCTGACTCAGGTTGTTCACGAGCACAGGTTCTTCTCAGTCAGTCTATTCGCATACGACTTTCTCCCCGAGACGTGCTGATTTGCATGTCATTGATGTTGCAGGTGAACCACCTCCATCTGCACGTCCTTGGCCTTCCCTGTGCCAGTGCCGTCGACCGGATCAAGTACAGGCCGTCGACGATACATGATCCACGCAGCTCTTCGCGCTCAAAGGGTTTCTCGCACTTTGTGGAAGTGAATCAGGCGATTCGGATACTGGAACAGGACGGGAAAGTAGGGGTTTGGCCTTGCTGATGACCGTCTGGAGGCTGGGAAGGAGTCGCGAGAAGCATGATATGATATTCACGGATGTCTTCAATGTGGCAATGTGCAGTCGCCGCCACCTGCGAGCTGGATGGAGCTGCGAGAGCGACAGCAAGTGTATGCAATGCAGCTGCAGCGTGTTGTACACTCATGAGCTGTTGGCATGCGTATCCCCGCTGAGGGTCGTCCGCCATTTGTCCAGCCTTGATGGCCCAGTCGCTCCTCTTCTTTGCTCCAATTGATCAGCTGACCCAGCGAGAAGGACGACGACGACGACGAGCAAGAACAAGACGCTGCGCTTCCTTGCCATTTGTGGATAGCCGCGTGTGTGATACACGCCGCCCCTCGCCGTCCCGCTCGCCTCTCCAGTCATGGCCGGGTCATTCAAGGCAGTGGCCTCGACGAACAGCGACGGGAGCAGCAGCAAGGATGCGGCAGTCCCTACAGCGTCCACCAGCGCGTCTACATCTGCAAATGCCACGCCTGCATCCTCTGGCCACGCCGTCGGGGGCGTCAAGTCCGACCAACAGCGACAGCCCTACGACGACAGCGACATTGAAAGGATCCTCGCACAAGAGGCTACAGGGATACAGAGGGACGAGGAGGTGAGCCAGTCCCATGTTGAGTACTCTCATTGTCCTGCATATCTTGATTCTTGCTTCCCCCGGCCAGTGCGAAAGAGTCCTCAAGGCCTTCAAGCTCAATCCATACGATGTTCTCGGCGTGGAGCCCGAAGTCACAGCAGAGGAGATTCGTGCGTCTTTGCGGTTTATGATGGTTATCACGTTCTGTTCATCTGATGACGTACATCGCTTGTCACACACAGACAAGATCTACAGGAAAAAGTCCCTCATGATCCATCCCGACAGGTATCACGCTCCTCGCGGCCCAGAGGCGTTTGACTTGCTGAAGAAGGCTCAGACCGACTTGCTGAATGATGAAAAGCGCAAGTAAGTGCATGCTATCATTTCTGCGACGTCATGCAACTGAACGTCACAGCTAACTGCTCCTTCTCTCGTGCCCTCGCTCACAGACTTGTAGATAAGACATTGCAAGTACCAAGCTGCTCTTGATGCTGCTTTCCACCTACTTATATCATGCCGTTTCCGCAGAGCCGACGCACGCATGCTCATTCTGCGCAGTCTAGGCCTGCCGCCAGACGCACCAGACACGCACGACAAGGTCCGCTTCCTCCTTCCACCGATGCGCGAGCGTGTCAAGCAAAAAGCAAAGGAGATCATGGTCGACGACGAGCTGCGGCGGCGAAGGACCAACAAGATGCAGATGATTGCAGAGGGCGCAGAGGCACAGCGAGCAGAAACGGCTCAGGCAGAGAGGAAGCGGAAGATGGAGGAAAAGGCGGCTTGGGAAGGTGAGCACCCTTGTTCTACTCGGCGCTCTTTGGCATGTTGCAATGGCCCGTCTTGTGGGGCAGCTAAAGCTTGCCTTTTCTCCTTCCTCCTTGTGCCTTGCTTTCTGTGCCACTGCAGACTCTCGCGAAGCACGCGTCACCGACTGGCGAAGCTTCCAAAAAGGTTCCAGCAAGAAGAAGCGTCCAAAGGTGCTTGGTTGATTCTACATCATATCCACCCCTTTTGTTGGCTGATTCAAACGGCACGATATCGGTCCTTGCTGTCACTGCACCGTCTCTCTTCTTCGTCGCTGTCGTTCCTCCTCTTCGCTGTACCATCTGGACAGCCGCTGCCAACGTTCGTCGGTAGGCTGCTGCTGCTGCTTTGTTCCCTCTTCACAAGCACCGTGTTGCTCTACAGTACAAGATTTTCCCCTTTTGCTCTGCATGTGCAATGCACCTCATCATGCTTCGAGACAACAACATGTCGACCAACTTCCCCGTCAACTGCACGATTCGCACAGTTAGTCTATCTCGATGGCCTCCGCGACAGCTGCGCTTTGCTTGCTGCGTCCGGGCGGCCGTGCTGCCTTGCGTCTCGGCTTGGTCTCTGGCGAGTCATCCGATACCAGCATTCTCTTGGCATCTTCTTCTGCATCGCTGCTTGAGGCGAGGTTGATGACAGTAGCTGCACCAGCCCGAGGTTTCGAGGCCTGAGCAGGCCGAACAGCACCAGATCTGCCTGTTTTTGGGGCGCTCGCTGCGGCCGCTGCAGGGGTTGAGCGCTGACGACTGCTCGACTGTACCTTGTGCTCTTCTTCTGCTTGTTGAAGCGCTTCGAGCGCATGCGTATCGAATTGATCATCATCGTCATCGATCTGATCATCGAGCTCGTTCTCCTCTTCATCTTTGACCTGCCGCAGCTGCAGCTGCGTTCGTTGAGCTCCCATTATGGACGTCTCAGGCTTGTCATGCTCCTGCAAGAGCATGTACAGCTCGTCCTCATCCAAAGGCTCGTGCATGTCGTCCTCTTCATCGGACTCGTCCTTGATTTCCGCTTTCATGCCGTCAATCAAAGTGACACTGCTGGCAGTAGTACTGCGGCGTTGCTGCCCAGCAGCTGCGGCATGCGCGACTACCGTCCTGGATGCGGCAGAAACACTCGGGCCTGCGATAGGTCGATTTTGGACAGGCGGGGCTCGGGGAGGCGCTTGTCGGGCCGGCTGGGCAGGCTGGCGAGTGTGGGCTTGGACAGCTCTCGCTCGACCGGGTGGAGGTGAAGATGCGGGGGCAAAGAGAGGTGGAGGAGGCTGGTTCTCGTTGTGGACGCCTTCTCTTCCTCTGCCAAGTACCACAGGCATTGGAGATTTCTGTCAGATAACAGCATGCGACAGCGTCACAAGAAGATCGACTCACTCTACGCGCGCCATGAGTAACTCTTCGAGCAAATCATCTCGCTGTGCGTCCAGGTCATTGATGGCGCCGCCCTTCACAAAGCAGCTCGCATTGCTGAGCATGAGGGTGCCGCGGAGGCAGCGGATATTCTTTAAGAACAGCTGAGAGAGAGAGAGAGCACACTGATAGTCAGAGACGGGACAGAGCGTTTATAGTATCGTTTGCACGTACCTTGCACCCTAAGGGGGTGTCATCCAGACTCAGGCCAGTGACAGGCTTGCTCTCGATGGCAGTGTACTCTGTGAACCCGTCCGAGACCCGCAGCCTAAGCATGGCCCGTGGGAATGACTTGCCTTTGGCTGGCTGTTCGTTTTGTTGATCGTGTCCGTCCTCTTGAGTCGGATCTATGTCCAAGTCTGCTCTGATGACAGCGCGTCCATGCTCTGTCAGGACGCGCTTGTCTTCTCGTCGCTCCTGGTGGAGTTTCAGCAGCTCGAGGGCGGACCTGCCAATCTCGAGGACCTCCATCACCTGGACGAGGATACCGTGTCTCGTGGTCTGAACGAGGAACTCTGCCTCTTGGCCGTCATTCGGCGGCAGCAGGCCTTGATGATGGACTGTCGAGGCAGCGAGATCCGACAAGAGCAGCTGGTTCTCGACTTTCTTGAGGAGAGCGGGCTGATTCAGGGAGGGGTGGAGGTTCTTGAGATGGGCGTAGCAGTCTGTGCATGAGTGTCAGTGGGTCATGTCATCACCGCTTCTCCTCTCCTGTATTATTGTCGTGGGCGCACCTCGGAGCCACTGCTCGTCGAGCTCGAGATGCGGATACTGCGACTTGCTGTGGACGGCAGTCAGCCAGCGCATGTTTCAGCGGGCACCAGCGAGCACACGACTCACAGCCACGGCCTCACAGAGGCTGGGACGGCGGCGGCCATGGTTTTTTCGTTCGTGCAGCGAGTTGGGGCTGAGGCGACCTAGGTAGTGGTGGCAAATACCCAGTGCCCTTGGTGAGCACACAGAGCGAGGCACGCACGCCGACTGGGAGCAGCTGCACGGGTACAGTCGCGTCGAGGCTCGCGCAATGGACGGCTACGTCTGCGTGTCCTTCACTCGCGCTTCTGTTCATGACCGCGCTTGCAAGTCACGTGACTGTTCTTGCGCGTCGTGCCATTGTCGGATCAGGCAATGAAGCATGGATGAGGTGCTTTAATAGGCGGAACAAGTGAAGAGCCAGGCTTGTCTCTGCAACGAATGCAGCCTGGCTCCGGTCACTGGGCTCCAGTCACTCCGCTCGCGCCAAAAGCAGATCTCGAAAGAGAAAAGGGTCTCTACAAGTCTTACCAATACAACAGGAGACAGTTAGTCTACGAAGGACTGTTCGAACGATGGCAGAATCAAGATTGCCATAGACTGACGCGCGGCCGGCAGACACGGGCGTCTCTGTGCCGTCATTCTTGGGAAGCAGGTGGACAGCTCGTAGCGCACTGCACATGGCTTCAAGTTGGTCCGAGACACCCTCCTCAAGCGGATCGAGAGCATTCCGCAAAGTGCCGGAAAGAATGGTCTAGATCGCCCCACATCGCAATCAGCTTGCAATATTACACCCACTCAGAAGCAAACCTACCGGATCTTGAGGGGCGATTGACATTCTTGACCCGAGATCGTGCAAACCTATCTGAGAGATGTCCACGCCATCAATCAGGACCTGACCCTGTGCAGCGTCCATGATTCTGAATGGTGCTAGCGAGAGCGTCGATTTCCCTGACCCCCGTTGCGCCCACAATGGCAATTCTCTCGCCAGCTTCACATGAACGGAGACGTCCTTGAGGACATCGGGCAGATCTGACGCGTAGCGGATGAAAAGATGGTCGACATGGATCTCGCCCTTGGTCGGCCAGCCAGTTCTGAGAGGATAGCTGGTCTTGACGGGCGCCTCGCTTGGCAGCTCGCAGTATTCCCGAATCCTCTCGACGCTGACCATCACCACCTCGCCTTTTGTCCAGAATCGCATCATATACATGAGTTCCGATCCAGCGCGTATGGTTGCAGCGAGCAGAGATGGCCCCAGCAGGGTCTTGCAATTATTGAGGGCCGCATCTGGTTCGCTTGGCCCCCCTCTCCTGTCATGGCTTCTCCTCTCATGGCAGGCCTGGGTCGCGCACACGGTCGCGCCTGGCGCGACCCTGGACAGCCACAACACTGAAGCAGCCGCCGCTGGCCTTCAAGCTGACACCATCCTGGCCATCAAGCACAATCGTGTGGTCCCACTAACCCACTTGGCCTTGTTTCTGGATTTGCCTTGTTTCTGGAGCTGCGCAGAAGTACGACTACTCGCAGGCACAACGACGTCGGCGCAAGACTCTCATTAATGATCCTACTAGTAGCCGTTTATTTCACTTGCTATTCTCCCTGCACTTGTACGTAACGACCGGTTCCATGACCGCAACCACCTGGCAGGCTCCAGTGGCCACGAGATCCTCCACAACCGCCTCCACATCCTTGAAAGCCGGCGGTGCTTCCTCGTAGAGCAGGTCGAGATTGTCGCACACCACCTCCGAGCCAAACTCTGTCGTGTAGAGCTTGTCGGCGTAGTACGGGTCTGAGAATTTGGCCCTCGCAGCAGTGCGTGATATGCAACGGCCAGCACTATGCGCAAGCGAGAAGGCTGCCGGCAATGCAAGTCAGCTGAAACACTCGAGTGACCAGCTTGACCTGGATTTGTATGCACTCACCGTTCCTGATTCCGTCACCAGTAGGCATGACTATGTAGCTGCGCGCGCCCCGGCTGCCAGAGATGACAACGGCCCCTCTCAGCGTCGATGTTGCACCTTTACGATGGATCCACACCGTCTGCTCTCCTTGTCCTCCGTCCTCGAGCATGCTCGTTGGTACCGTACACCTCTCGACCCAGTTGTGGCAGCTTTCGATTATCATCTTTGAATTTGCCTCGATGTGGTCACCCAAAGCATGCATGACGCGTTTTGCAATGAGCGCACGATTAGCCTTAGCCCATCTGACAGCCTGGTCATGCTCGTCAAGGTACTCGCTTGCTTCAGGCGTGTCCTGGACGAGGAATTTTGTCCAGTAACCGCCCATAGCTCTCGCCGAGACACGCTGGCCGAGTTCTCTCGAACCAGCGTGCACGAGCAAAAGCAACAGATCTGCGTCCAAGCCAAGCAGCGCAAAGGCTGCCTCTGCCCGTATCTCCACAATCTTGAGAATCTCGACAAAATGACCTTCTCGACCGAGCGTGCCCAGGGTACCTGTGGAACCAGGTTCCGAGTCGTGACCGCCAGGCAAGCCGGGCGCAATGCCGTGGGCTCTGAGAAAGTCCGCCTCGCTGCACTCGTCTGTGAAATGGTACTGGCCTTCAAGACCATTGAGGCGCCTTGCGAGAAGAGCAGCCTGGTCCCCTTCCTCTACAAGCAAAGGCAGCTGGTGGAGAGCCATACCGCAACCGATATCTGCACCCGTAAGCCATGGATGAAGACGGCCTGTGGTGATGCTAACGGCGCCGGCGGGAGCTGCCTTCCTTGTCAGTTTGCTGATGCACCCGATTGACTTTTAGAAGCTTGTCACGCACCACCATAATCGCCGCTTCGGCTATCGCCAGCATGCAGATTTGGCATACCCACTGCCAGGAGCATGCCGTCGAACTTTGCGCAGCGCTTGAGCTGCTTGTAAGACTCGCCAGTGACCGTGGCCTGGGAGACAATGACGCGATACTTGCCCGAGCCGTCCGTTCCGCCGTGGTTGTATGGCATATCTGGCTTGTAGTCCTCTCCCCGCATGAAGACCAGCTCGATTGGGCCGTGGTCATGAGTCCTCCTTGCGTAGTCTTGCAGCGCAGCCAGAATGTGGTCGTCGGGAGTGTCGGATCGAACGCTCACGTTATTGGGGAATAAGCAGCGAACTGGGGTGATTCGGAACCGGAACTCTGCTTGAGCGAGATTGACCAGGTGTCGGAAGATGCCAGTCTCGGGCACAGAGGACCTGACCAGACGTCGCTGTGTTTGGTCCATGTTGTTGATTAGCAAAATGCTGTATTCCATTCTTGGCTTGTCAGATATACGCTGTGCTGCTGATATCAATGGTGCGGCCTGGAAGGGACTCTCAGCTGGCACTTTCCGGAGGGCCTCGATGGTCAGCTCGGCCTCACTCGCACAAGGCAGTCGGTGGGAGGAGGTCAGCGCAGACGCGTCTCAACGTATATGAGACCAAGAGCAGACTTCTGGACGCATTCCCTTGCCCTGCTCTGTTCTGTTGTCCCCTGCCTGCTGTCCTGACCGACTCGACAGACGTGACCGTCCTCTGAGCATGCACCGTGACGACGGGCCATCAGAAGCGTCAGAAGAGGTGCTGAGAAGCCGGCCAGTGCAGGCGCAGCATCTGGTCGTGCAATGCCTGCCTGCCGTGGGTGCGCCTGTCTTTGCATCGGCCAGTCGGGGAGGGTGTAGTCGAGAGGAGGAGCCTGCTTTTGGCGATTCGGAAGACCCGTTGATGGCACTGCTCCCTATTACTCTGTGCACTTGTACGTCATAACCGGCTCCATGACAGATGGCTACCGCCTCGCAAGCTCCACGGCGACGAGATCTTGACTACCGCCTCGACTCTTGTACACCTGCGACGAGAATGACTGGAGAGAAACGGAAGCAGCATGACAGCGGCAGCAAGGGCACACGCGACGACAGCGAGCGGTCCAGGAAGAGGCGCATGTACGCTGCGCAGACCAAGGGCAAGGGAGGGCAGGCCAGCCATGGCCAGATTGGCGGACCAGGGCTCTGGTTCTCGTGCCAGCGGCGCAAGGAGGCCAAGAGCACGGGCGAGGCGTACGACTTGCTGAACGAGGTGCGTGTGTGCTGGGTTCGAGGTGCTGTGGAGCTCGTGGTGCTGTTCCAAGGCTGATGGCTGCTTTTTTGGATGATGGACGGCGGCTCAGGTCGCTGACAGGATCTACCCAGAGACGTCAAAGCACGCCCAGCGTGATGCTGCAGAGGCAGAGAATGACGATGGGACTGGCACTGCTGACGACGACGACATCGAGGCGCAAATCGCCAGAGAGCTCGAAGAGATGCAGCCAGGAAGCAGCAGCGCCGGCAATTCTCAGGCTGGACCACGACGGGCACCGCGCTTCAAGGGTGCACGGACAGACACAGAGTGCTGTGCGCAATGCGTCCATGCAGCTCACCATCCCATTGACTGACCGTCCCATCGCAGTGCTCTGGATCTCGTGCACGCCACCATGCGACCCAGTCAAGCTATGCTATGCCGTTGTCGAAGATTTCAAGAACGGCGCACCACTGCGCTCAAAGTGGGTCTACACGTCTCTCTTCTATCTTGCATCGCTGACAACGCCACCCCAGATACATCCACCGCATCACTCCAGTCTCAAACACAACCCACGCAGATCCAAACTCACTCAAAAGCCTGGCATACAAGATCCTGCAGCCTGTCTTTGCGCCGCTAGGCTACACCCTCGACATGCGCATGGTTGACGAGCCGATACGGGTGGGTGAAGCGTATTCCGACTGTTTTCAGAGTGCACCCGGTCCGGACTAATTCTTCTTGATTCTTACTTTCCCTGCTCGCCCAGTACCGCATAGAACCCGTCCTGCGCAATCACACCAACAAGCTCAATCGTCAAATCGTAATGGACATTGTCGGCGAAGTTGTACGTGACCTTGCAAATCCGTCATTCCAATTTACAAAGCGGAAACATCTGGAAGAAGCTGCGGGTGCCGAGGAGGCTAGGAGCGATGCGCACGACACAGTAGAGGCAGGCAACGCGAACACCGACACTGATATCAAGGACATTGCAGAGGACCTACTAGATGATAATGATCGGTCAAGAACAGACCCCATCGACGAGACCGACAAGCCGCCTGTAGAAAACGCCGAAGCCAGCGCAGGGCAGCAAGACAAGCGCTGGACAGACCTGCCCACCCACCGCAGAAGAGCCATCGTAGACCTCAAGCACGCAACACACACTATCATCGTCTCGGCCCTCAAAGGTACATGCGGCATGTCAATTGTCGAAGGCTACGAAGAAGGCAAAAAGTTCAACATCCAAAGTTTGGCAGGTGTCAACAACGCTGCCCCATCAAATAAAGCAGAGACTGGTAAATCGAGTGTCAACGGTGACACAAATGCAATGCCAGAAGTCTCGCCTGCGCAAGAGGCGACGACGGAGCAAGTCTCGCAAACAGAAGACAAGCAAGCAGGTGTGGATCAGAAATAGATTGCATTGCCACAAAACATCATACTACTTCGCCTTCGACAAATCCTTTCTCACGTCTACACGCTGACATCGCACGCTCCAACACATCTCACACTTTTCACCCTTTCCGCCCCTATCGACCCGCACTCTCGAGCAACCCTCGTCTTGCGTATTTACTGCAAGTTACCGAGGCAACTGCATGTTGGTCGCTGTCTGCTTGCGGTGGAAGGTTCCCTCCGCCAATCCAATGGTCGCTGTCTGCTTGCCGCGGTCTTTCACTAAAGCGCTCACGCTGCCATCTCCCAGGTATTTACTGCAAGTTAACCGAGCATCATCCTGCCGCTGGATGATGCCGAGCTTCTTCTGCCGATGAAGTCGTACGCAGATGTATGACCATCTGCCGACGTTGAGGACCGCCGCACCTCGTCCTGAATGTCGTAGGCCATCAGCGGAGGCGTCTGCGGAGGCGAGATGCGACGAGGGCTGTGGAACGCGCTCGATGGCGCTCGTACATCCTGCAAGCTAGAAAAAGGAGGCGCTCTCTTCGAAACAGAGTCGGCCAATCCCCATTGCCTTGCTCGGCGGGCAGCCTCCTGCAGCTCCTGAGGTTCACGCTTTGGCGGTAACAGAGGCAGTGCAGGAGCCAGTGAAGGAGCTGAAGGCGTGCTCACAAAGGGAGGCAAGCGGCCTGCGTCCCGCATCGCCAGCAAGGGCCTCTCTCTGGGCGCAGGTCTGCCGGGTTTTGTCAAGTCTACCGGCTCGAGGCTGTGCTCGTCGAAACCCAGAAATGACTGGCGAGGGAGGCGTTGCTGACTTGCTCCGAAGTCGAGTTTTTCTTCGTCTTGCGCAAGTAATCTTGGTACTGCGCACAACGACGGCGGGAAAAGGGGAACAGGCGAGAGGGCTGGGGCAGGAGCAGCTCTCTGCAAAGCAGGCAGAGCAGGTATAATCCTCGCTGCCTGTTGCCTGACCTTCTTCGCTTGTAGAGTATGCGGCACCGGTTTATGTGTAGGCTTTTTGGGCTTAGACTTGCGCCTCTTACGAGATTCTAAGCGCTGACCCAAAGGAGGCAAGCCCGGAAAGCTGCTCAAGTCGGGCAACACAACCGTGCCAGGAGGCTTTCCTGTTGGGAGATCAAGTGCCAGCTGTTCACCATGGCTCCCGCCCGATTGAGTTGAGGGGAGAGGCTGAGCGGTCGAAGATCTTCTTTGGCGGGACGAAGAATGCGAGAACAACGCGGTTGCCGATGAAGACGTCAAAGCTGATAGTGAGGGGAGGGATAGCGTGCTATTGGACACGAAGTCAGACCAAGTGCGAACCTCGGAACGTGCAGACATACTTGTCATCGATGGTCGACCAGCCAAGTGAATGCGACTGCCTGTCGGACAGATTGAAGTGCGAGTTGTCGAAACCAAAGATCGGCGACGTCGGAGTAGGTGGAGCGCATCCCAGAAAATCATCATTGTAGTCTGCTTGAGATGGCCAGGGTGCTAGCCGCTATAGGCGCGATGCATGGTAAGTCTATGCGCCCAGCATGACCGAGCTGACTGGACACTCACTCTCAAATCGTTCGGCTGCTCGTAGAATGCTGCAGTGCCGTCTGACAAGGCAAAATCGCCAATCGACAACGAGGGAGAGTGGGAGAAAGCCCGCGCAAAAGGGCCGCCTAGTGAAGCCAATGAGTGTGCGCGAGAACGCGGAGGAGAGGGATAACCAGGCGTGCCAGGCCATTCGGTGGGCCACTCCTCAAATGAGGTGCTGCACTGCCTGCCACGACGTTGCGACTGCTGCATTGGAGTGTTGGACGAATCGACGGATCTGCTTGAGGTCGCTAAATGTGCCAGTTCGCGCGCTTCAGCTGGCTTGAGAGCGGTCACGGCCGATGTTGAGTTTGCTGCGAATGCGGTAGGGCTTGTGTTTGTATTGTATGCAAGTTGCAAGCCATCTCTCTTGCCCACTTCGTCTATCACGCACGCGCAATCTCTCGATTCAGCACTCCACGGGCGCGGTCCAACCGCGCCAAAGCCAGTCGCAACCGTCACACACGGGGAACTGTCTCTGCGAAACTTTGTCTCTGCGACTGCCAGTACCTGTTGAGCGCGGTTCGAGAACAGCATCGTTGCAACGGTACTAGTCAAAGTCAAGATGAATCTCCGTCTGCGAATGGGTTCCTGTCATCTTGCAGGCGTCCCTGGCCTTCGCCGGAGACGACATTGAGGCTGGGAGGACGAGGAGCGAGGGCTATGTCGATGGTCCTCCGGTTGGCCCGTACTGTGCGAGTGCGTCAGCTTGTCAGACACCCCTGCGGCTCTGTTGACGCGCTCGCGTCCTGCTTCTGTGCATCATGTGCGCGGGCTACGAAGAGCGAGATGCTAGATATAGAGATGCAGAGTAGGCATCGCACGCCTCAATGTGATCTCAGCGATGAGCTGACATGTAATTTGGGCAAGTCAGCTGAGAGGGGATGTCTCGATAGTCCCCTGCGCATTTGTACCGTCCTAGGTCGCCAGGGATATTTGCCAGGAACGAGCTCTTTGACCGACGAGGACCAGGCATCTGAGCGGCATCTGAGCATGCACGAGATTGAGGGGTGTGCAACTCCGACTGGTGTGTTGATTCGCATGCAATGCGAAACAGTCAGTCGATGCCCGGGGAGGGCAGCCTGCTCGTACGACGGCCTGACGCAGTGTGGACGCGGCAGGAGGCGTGCATCCTGGGAGCTGTGGGAGGAGCATCAGCGACGTCAATGCATCGTACGAGCATTCCCAAAACATGTCGTCGGTTGGAGCGGAAGCAGCCTTGAACGGCGAAGAAGCTAGCGAGCTCGAGGTGGGCGCTGGGAAACTGCAAAGCAGGAGGGGAGACGAAGACTGACATGGTTCTTAGGCGCGAGAATGAGGGCCAACTCCCATCGCACTCTTGTATAGATAGATGTTCTTTTACGCTTCTATACTTCTACAGAAGAAGTCCGCCACCGCGGCCGCAGGTCGACCAGCAACCAACTCGACAAAGACCACACCGATGCGGTCTGGATGGACCTCGAGCCGCTCCAGCTGCAGCACGCGCTCGAGTACGCGAGCGCGCAGCCCGTCCCGCTCCAGCGGCCGCAGCACCTCGCCTCGTTCAGCTACGGCGAGGAGCGCGAGCTGCTGATTGAGACGGCGACCAAGGACGCCTCGCTGAGGTGGTACCGCCAGCCAGTGCTGTGTGTGGCTGCCAAGTCCAAGCTGATGCTGATCCTCGTGCTCTCGCTGACTCGGCTTTGCTCGCCAGCGGCCTCGACCTGCGCAACGGCTACGAGCGATGCACCTGGCGGCCTGAAGACATCGACGAAGGCCTCGATGCGCTCCTCGACAGTCTACAGTCCCGTCTGAATGATTCTATCGCTGGCACCGACACGGACGAGCTGCTCCGCGCAACCGCCGTCGTCACATGGCGAGGGATGGCGACAAAGCTCCTCACGACCGTCTACGAGGAGCGCGAAGGGTTCGAGATGAACGCGATGATGCTCGACGGCTGCATTTACCTCGAAGAGCACAAGTCCCCACACAAGCGCGCCCGCACCATGGACTCGAGCCAGCGCATGCAGACCTACTTTGGCTACTCTTTCGAGTCGAATTGTACCACCGCGGACCCACACGCCCCGCTGCCCGCGACTCAAGAGCAGTGCTGGTCTGGCGATGTGAACACAAACGTACAGTGGTGCTCCATCGTGAAGACTGCACTGGGCGACGTGCCCATGGTCCTCGGAGGAGAGGTGGACTGCGTCAGGGACAGCGCTGGCATCCAGGATGGCCTCGAGACCCAAGACTTTATCGAGCTCAAGACAAACCTCGTTATTGATTCGGCGCGCGACGAAGTCAACTTTGAAAGGTGGGCGACCTTCTCCTTTCATGTAGACTCGGCGCTGACTCGCATCATATCAACGCAGGTACAAGCTGCTCAAGCATTACGTTCAGAGCTGTAGGTGGTCTGTATTCTCGTCTGTCTTGCCAACAAGCTGAACCCACTCGTTTTCCTCTGCTCTACCGCTTTGCGCTCTGCAGTACTTCTTGGCGTACCGAACATAATCGTCGGGTTCCGCCAAGATAACGGCACCTTGGCTGGCTTTCAGTCCTTTGAGACCTTGGAGATTCCCCGCTTGTAAGTGCTTTGCATTCGTATGTGTGGCCGTGCAAGCTGACGACGTGCTTGACGGTTCCAAGGGTTGCCGAAAAGCCACACGTCTGGCACGCCTCCTCGCTTCTCAACGGCGGGCACCACATTATGACCTACCTCTTGGGCGCACTCGCCTCTTCCATCCATGTGAAAGCATTCGACGAGCAACTGGCGCAAGGTGTGCTCTCCCCGCCCGAGTCGACGCCTGTCTTTCGCATCTCTTTCACGCCCGCCAGCCGGGACGGCAAGATTATAAAGCTCAGAATGCTCAGCACCGAGGAGGTCGAGCAGGTGCAGCAAGGCAAGACGAACAAGCGTCAACGAGTCGGTTTCCTGCCCTTCAGCTGGATACAGAGCGTGCAGGCCCGAAAAGCAAGGTGTGCTGCATGTCGTTGCATGTATCTTCAGCGTCCTTCAGCTTGTGCATGCTGACCTTGCTATTTCTATAAACAGAAGACATGCCTCGTCGACTCAACTTGACTACTAGATGCGGCGTGCAGGTTTTTCCTCTACTGTACAAAGTTCCCCTCGCTAGCTGTGCACAGTGTTGATATCGGTCGGGATGCCTATGAATTCCAGCGATTGGCGTTCTGACTGGCAGGCCCCGACAGGGGCTTGCTCCGGTCCCGTTTTGCGTTCTCGTGGCCCCAAAGGGGCCTGTTCTGATAGTAATACAGGTCCTTCTGGCGGTCCTTCAAAAAGCCCCAAAGGGGCCTTTTATTCGAAAGCATGGCCCCAAAGAGTTCCTCTGGCACGTCTGCTTTGCGCATCACGAACACGATAGGCGCACGGCATGGATACGCCAACAGGTCCTCAAAACCTTTCCGCAAGCGACAGAAGCAGAAGCAAAAGCACAACGCCTGGCACACACCGCGGGCAGTAGTGCCTGCAAAACTTTGCAGACAAACTTTTGCAGTGCGCTGAATGTGCTCGGCCTGCAAAAGCAACTTTTGCAGATTGAGGGTCACGTGGGCCATTCGCCACCAGTCTGCAAAAGTGAGTTTTGCAGGTCGAATGCATTTGGCGCACTGCAAATGTGCATCTGCAAAAATTTGCAGCCAACTTTGCCCGCGGTGACAGCGCGCACAAGGAGGACGCACACATGCAGCCGACAGCAGCGGCGAACGGCCAGTGGCCAACGCCGAGCCCACTGGACAGGCAGCCGCGGCACCACATCAGTCGCAGGCTGAGAACCCGATAGCAGCAGCCAATCAGCTAGCCAGGGAGAAAGCACACGTGACAAACCACTATGCCCTGGAAGTGACGCAGATGATGCTCGGGGGAGGAAGGACGATGCAGTCGTACGCTGCGGCTTACATGAGGGCGTTTAGCCATGGCTACCCTGGGTCATGCGCTGTCTCTATCAACGGCAAGATCAATAAGCCAGACTGCCTAGACGAGGTCTACATTCCGATTGCAAGAGCCAACATCACGCTGCAAGATCGTCAGCATAACTGAAGCGTCAAGGCTTCAGACAGAGGCGATTCTCACTTACCAAGAATCCCTCGCGTCCACAGCATCGCTCGAGGCGCTGCAAAATGCTGCTGCTGCTCGCCAGGACGCTCTCTTTTGGGCCGCCTGGCCCATGTTTCGCAAAGTCACACGAGGTTATCTGGACAGTATCAGACGAAAGCAACACTTTGAAGAGCAGCCCTGGTTGCTCAACGCCTTCCTGCCCGACCAAGGAGCCACGCTCCACATGAACTGAGTGCTTGAGGCAAGTCCACGATTTGCAGCCTCGGTCGCCACGGCCCAGGCAATGCCATGCAAATCCCAAAAGCGAGACACGTCCAGTGAAATGCGAATCCACGAATCAGTCCACGTGCTATTCCAGAACTAGCATACATGAAATCCACGAACTATACCTCGTGTAGTAGTTTTTGTGTCTCGCCGCGTGGGACTGTCGTCATGTTTGGGCAGTATATAGCAGCAAACCCATAGTCGCCCAAAATGGCGTCGGCCCAGTTTCGTAGGCAGTTGCCAGCCGCAGCGGGTGCCCAACCAGTGATCTGAACGCCCGCATTGTGACTGACGGACGACGTGCGCGTCGATGCCTGCCACCATGCGAGTGGCAATATTGCCTATTGGGCACTGACCATTGGTCAAGGAGATCATCCAAGCGGCGGGAAATCGGCCTCGTCTGGCGTTCGCAGCGCACGAAGCTGAGCTGTGAGATCTTGCACTTGGACTACCTCTGTCATCGTGTCGTTCCCGGGTGGTCTCAACAGGCCTCCTTGACGCGCTTCAAGCACCCTCGCAGCAGTGCGTGATATGCACAGTGTTGATATCGGTCGGGACTGTAGCTTGAGGCTTTCCGCCTGAGTGACGCGCGATTGGCCACCGAGGAGTTGGCGCGTGTCACCCTCCTACTAAGCTCTGTCCTGCAAAGCCAGCACAAGTTGCACGCATGACCACCTCTGCTGCCGGCACTGCAAACAAGGACAGGAGGCTGGTTTTGAAAACCGTGAACCGGCCAGTCTCTCGGGTTGCTCCGGGTCGGCTGTAGATGCAGCAACCTGCATTGCTAGCTGCGACGATTGTCGTTTGTCGACTGCTATCCCTGACTTGCCGCCTTGTAAGCCTGTTGTAGATGAAAGGCAGAGGAATGTCGCTCCGTCAGCTTCGTGTGCTGTGACAGTGGGCCACAGCAGCGGGCGATGAACAAACACACCTCTTGATCCTCCAGAAAGCCCAAGTAGGCGATTCCGACGGTGACAAAGAACGTGAGTGGGTCAAAGTCGTGCTGGAGATTATCCCCACTCTGACCGACTCGTCCGCCCTCGTCTTGCATGAAAGGTGCCGAGGGCATCTGAAATTCCGTGGCGATGAGCTCTTCGCGCATGTGCAGCTGTCCAGCTGTGTCTGTGCGCAGGAGCGAGGGGTGGTCCTCGTAAACGAGGATTGGGAGGTAGGTGCCCGTGTCGTGATCTTCCCAGAGCAGTCTGCATGGGGGGAAGAGAGGCACACAGGGGCGGCCGGAAATCGTCAGCCTGGTGCGTGCGCTGCAATGTCGGTCGTATCAGCACAGCGCACAGACAGCCCACTCACTCGAACGAGTTATCCTGAGCGGTGAAGAGGCTAGCGAGACCTCTGAGCGAGATCCTCTTTGCCGGGGGAGGCAGATGACCGTCTGCACCCACGTCGCCGGCATGACCTTGGCGATGACTGTGAATGTGCGCCTTTGCAGCACTGTGCGAGATTGGACGGAGAAGAAAGGAGGAAGTGGTGATGGAATGAGAGCCAGTCTGTGCCGTTTTCGTCTCGAGGGATCCTCTTGGCTGGCTAGTTGCGGTGCTCTTCTCGAGCATGGTCGCACTGTTATCATCCGTGTCCGTCTTGGTGTCCACGACGACGTAGCTTTTCCGCTTGTTGCTCGCACTCGCGTTGCTTGAGCTCTTGTCACGTGCTGTAATGTCGCGTGCGTGGCGGAGCTTGAATGCAAAGTGCGTGCTGGGGGGGCAGTCTATTAGATACGGAATAATACTGCCCTGTAAAAGAGACACGCCCGCTCACGCTGGATCTGTGCGCGAGGGGACGAGGTTGACGTAGCTTGTTGTGCTCTGCGACGAGCTCGAGGCCTGAGCCAGTCTGAAGGCGGGTGCGGACGAGGTGATGAGGAGGTACCCTGGGGGGACAATCAGGATGGTGAGTTGGGTTGTAGGAGTGTCTTGAGTATCGATAGAGCAGTCTGGATGCTCGCCAGCTCGCTCTGCTTGCTGCTCGCTGCTCGCTGCTCCCACACTCACATCCTTTTACAGGCTGCAAGATGCAGCACTCTCTCCCCGTCCCCCTCTCCACCACCCTCTCTCCAATCTCCCCCCTCGCGTGGTCCAGTTCTCGTCTTGTAGTCCATGCGAGGTGTGCATCCGTGCCATCGTCCCTAGGCCTGTCTTCTGCCCCCTCCCCATACAGCCTAGACGAGTCCTGGCTGCGCACCTCCCACGAGCGGGACGAGAGAGCGTGTGTGGCCTGCAGAGCGTAGGGAGTGCCAAAAGGCGGCATGCTGAGCGTGTGCAGGTGCAGGTGCAGGTTTTAGCTGTGTGTATCAGTCGGTCAAGAGGACACTCGAGCATGGGTATCGCTTGGACGTGGTGCACAACTGTCTGAGCCAGAGTTGGAGTCCCGCAGCTGGCCCACCCTACAGCTGCGGGTAACACATTAGAATGATCATTAGTGGAGAGACTAATCGCATTACTCATCACTGTAACACTCGCTGTAATGTGATTAGCAAAAGACTGATCACATTGGAGCCTTGATTCACGTCGATTAAGACTCATCAATGCTCGGCCTCCTCCAGCTGGCCTTCTCACTCCAACCAACCCCGTCTCACCACCCACACACATCGTCGAGGGTCGAGGGTCGAGCGTCGAGCAGGCAGTCTCGTCCTCGTCCTCGTCCTCGCCTCTTCGCCCGGCCAGCGTGCGGAGGGAGCCACACCGACTGGACAGGACAAGGACTGCGACAACAAGGGACTCGCCAGAGCACACACCACCCACCCACCCACACTCGTTTGATACACTCTTCTGCGGCGGTCAATTGTGCGTGCTGTCTCGCTTGGTCGAGGAAATCCACAGACTGGGACAGACGACGACAGGACAGGACCACCAAGTCACAGGACATTATGATCCACTCCCACCCAGACAGCAGAGCACACCGACAGCGCACTCGCACTCGTACCCACGCTCGTATCCCTAATCACACCTGGGGCTCACTCTCCAACTCGTCCCTCTCCTCCAGTCGGTGGCTGGGCTCGAGCACGGCATCCTCTCGCAGACGCTCACACACTCGCTCAAGTCGCACATGTGCTTCGAGCACGCTGGGGACATGGGCTCTGGCTCTGCTCGCGACCGTTCTTCTCGGAACTGTCCTCGTCTTGGGGGTCGTCAAGGTGAGCAGGGAGCGCGATGGGCGTGGGCGAGCGTTGGCGAGGCGCAGACGAGGATAGACGAGCCTCTGCGAGTCGCAGTACTCGAAGAGTCAGCCCAGCCATGCGCATCCAGCTATTAGCCTGCTCTGCTTATCCCCACCGACTCTCTGACTCTGACTCTGCCCTCCCATCTCCGCCTTTCTCGCCAGTCCTTCTTTGGAGTAGACTGGCAAGACGCACTCTCCGTCCAAGAGGTTGCAGCATTTGAGAATATGCCCACTCTCCCGTACAATTCGCATGCGTATCGAAATACCTCGCTATCAGGACCTGGTCGGGACAACACCCAAGAGAGCGGCGACCACGACGACCTGTCCTCGGACCAGGATCACCCTCTCCACAAGGCGCACGGCGATCTCACCCACGACGCAGCCGCACAAGTACACGAGCGCATCCCTCGCCTCATCCACCAAACCTGGAAATCACACACCCTGCCCTCGCGCTGGGCCAGCCTCGCAGAGCACTGTCGCGCAATGCACCCAGACTTTGAATACATGCTCTGGTCAGACGAGGATGCAATGCAGCTCATCGACGAGCACTACCCTTGGTTTGCCCATACCTATAGAGGCTACAAGCACAACATACAGCGCGCCGATGCTCTGAGATACTTTGTCCTCCATCGCTTTGGGGGTGTCTATATGGATCTCGATATCGGTGAGTTATCTGTGCCGGCAGAGTATAGGCACGGGCGAGTAGCTCGTCTGCTGTCGTTGCGAGTAAGCCACTCAAAGCTAAATGCGCTCTTCTCCTCTTTTCTCTCCACTGCGTACTCGCACTGGATGCCCGGGCCAAAACCTCTGCCAACCTCATCAAACCGTACATCTTTGCGTGTCTCACACACTCTGCGTATTCTCCGGCCACGTCCATGACACGCGCTCCGCTCGTGCCTGGGATCCGCTCGTGCCTCGGATCCAGGCTGCCGCAAGCCCCTCCACCCCCTCCTCAACTTCCGCACCATCCTCCCAGCAACCAAGCCAGTCGGCGTGTCCAACGACCTCATGTTCGCAGAGCCTCGGTCACCATTCATGGAAAGCGTCATACACAATCTCGTCGCATTCGATCATACCTACCTGTCGGACTATCCGACTGTCATGTTTAGCAGTGAGTGCGATCCTCTAGGCTGGCAGGCTTGCGTGGAGCCAAAACTCGCGCTGAGCTCCGTCCTCGCTCCTTCACGACGTTGTCTTTTTTGTGCCCGCCCGCAGCCGGTCCAATGTTCCTCTCTGCCGTGCTCTCGCTCTGGAACAGCCGGACAGCAGGCACTGCAGCATTGACACCTCGAGCTCTGGCCAACCGCGACCCATCAAATCCAAACACCGACATCTCCTCATCAGCTGCCATAGCAGCCGCTGCACTGTCTGCGCAGCACACCGTCCGCATTCTCCCGCGCGAGCTGTATGGCAAGAACATTGACCCCGACCTCGCACCTGATTCCTTCTTCTACCACTATTACGGCTCGTCGTGGCACGAGTCGGACAGCGCCATCTTCACCTTTCTCGGCGAGTTTGGCAAGCAGCTCATGCGCGTTGCTTTCGCCATCGTTCTCATTGGTACCGCAGTTCTTGTTCTCCGACGCATCAAGCGGCGCAGACGCATTTCACTGGGCGAGGGCAACACGGACGAAGAAGACAGCGATGCGCCCGAGCAAGAGGAGGAGGAAGCAGACGAGACGGCGGATGAAGAGTACGGCGGCGTCTATTCGGACGCGGACAATCTCGAGCGCGGGGCTAGCGTCCCCCACGCCCGATACGCCTACCACGCGAGCGCCAACGGTCCCCAGAGACCACTCTCGCCAACGCTGCACCGCCGCACCTCTTCGCAGCCTGCTTCATCAGCGACCGAGGACGAGAGTGCGCGCCTGTTGGGCCTCAGCAGCAGCTCTGCCACGGCTCGGCGAGGGTCTGGAGCAGGAATTCCCAGCGCACCGCGCTCGCCCTTGAGCCCTTCGTTCTTGCTCGAACTCCCTCCGCCACCGCCCTACAGGCCTCCTTCTCCTGCATTGGGCTCGTCCGCACTGCCATCGCCCAGTTCCTCCTCGTTCCCAGCATTCAGTCCAGCTGGTCAAGTCAGCAGCGCAAAAAGCTGGCTCCGCGTTCCACTGAGCCTGTTCAGCGGTCGTGCCGCCTCCTCATCCCCGTCTCTTCCCACCAGCATTCTAGACCAACAGCACTACTACCGCCGCCGCGCGTCCATAGACGATGCAGTGCGCGGCGGCCGTCATTCTGCATCTGCATCTTTATCGCATTCAGCAACAGCATCACCGCATCAGCAATTCTCCATCATGGATCACCGGGACTCGCTGGACATGGCAGGGAGAGAAAGACAGGTGAACGACGATGACGACGCTTATTCGCTGCATAGCGTCAAGGCCGCTGCGCGGTGATCCCGACTCATTCTCTCGTTCTGTCTTCGCTCCGCTATTACACGTCTCGGCAAGCCTTCCGCTATTCATCGCGCAAGAGACGTGAACAGTGCACCTTCTTGTCGCGCACAGTGATCACCCACTCTGTCAACATCTTTCCCCCTCGCTTGACTGCTTGACCGCTTGTCATGTCGGGGTGCGCACTTGATGAATAGAATAGAGCACACACGCCCGTGCGTTTGCAAAAGCGTAGCAACGGCAACAGCAATATCGCGCAAACTCTTCGTTCTTGGGATACTTGGGACTTCAGGAGTCGGTGCAGTCGTACCCGATTGCCAACCCTCGGCAGTTAAGATGTTCCGGTCACGGGCGCTCACGAGGTCGTCTTACGTTGAACAGTTATTCCCGTTGTGCATTCGGATCGCATTTTTTACGCCCTTATGATTCACCACGTAATCAGCACGAACGAATGGCATTTCACGAGCCACTCGTTCATTGAGCAGAGTCTGTCGATTTACCTTGCAGCAGAGGACGGCGTACTGTTGACCTTTATAGGAGAAATTGCAGAGACTGCCATTGATATACTACCTTCTGGCCGGGCGTAGAATGCTACAGAACTGTCAATCCTCTTCCGCTTCTGATTCATCTGACGACGAGTCTCCTCCCTGCGCAGTGCTCAGTGAGAGACCCTCTACAATGACGCTGGCGACCCTCTTGTCGAGAAGGCCCTCTGAGACTAGCGCTCCTACCGTCTTGCCCCGCGCTTGGTCTGGCTTGAGCGACCGGCGGGGAAAGGTAGTTGCGAGGGAGAACGATAGGGCTGGTGAGTAGCCCGGATCTGGTGCGGCGTGTGAAGTGCTTGGGGGGTTTCCTGCTGGAGCAGTGGTCGAGTAACCTGCTGCCTCGCAGTCGATCCACTCCCATATCCGGCTGGCTGTCTCGTTGTCTGCAAAGCAGCGCATGAGGCGTCGTCCATCGGGTAGACGGGCGACAATCTTTGTGCCTTGGGACGCTTCTGGACCGAAAGACGGCGCCGTACGGTGCCTCCAAGCGGCCCTGTTGGAGATTTCTCTCTGCTTGACCTCTGCCTCTTGCCTCTGCCGCGCCTCTGCGTCTCGCCGAGCTTTGAGCTCTGCTTCCTTGGCCCGCACGCGCTCGAGGTCGCGCTTGCCAGCCTCTGCGTACGCGCGGTCCTGCTCTTCCCGCAAGAGTCGCTGAGCTTCGCGCTCTCGCTTCTGTGCGCGCAGTCGACCGAGGTACGGGTTCAGGCGGGGTGCGAGGGTCTCGGAGACGTGGTTGGTGATGTTGGGGACGGCGCAGGTGTCGATGCCTTCGAGACGGGAGAAGACGGTCATCTTGGTGGATGACGAAGGGCCTTGGGTCACTCCAGTGACGCGCGAGGGCGCGTTTGGCTGCATGCTGAGGAAGGAGAGGCACGGAAAGGTGGCGGCCTGGAGGATGGTCGCGGCGACGTGGGCGTCTCTCGAGGTGCAGACGTCTCCTCCCCAGAACATGATCTCTCCGCGGTGCTCCTGCATGAATCGCTTAAATGTGGGTGTGCAGAGGGATTGTCTGGGTAGAGGGTGGGTGGCGGAAGGAGGTTAGTGAAAAAGTAGGGAGAGAGAGAGCGCGTCAGCCGCATGTCCATGTCAGTACAAGAGGCAGAAGCGCACCTCAGGAAGGCGGCATTGTCGTCGTGCTCCTTGCTGACGAGCACGACGCAGAGGACGAGGCAGTCTTGCTTTGCGAGCGCGAGGGCCGACTTGTAGCTCCCGGGGTGCCAGAGATCTGCGTCCAGCCCGTCTCCGAGGTCGTTTGTAGCGAGGTAGCGCGCGAACCAGGCCGCTGCTGCTGCTGCGTCGACAATGACAGCCTCGTCGCTGTCGCCGCTGTCACTGCTGAGTGCCGCAAAGGGCAGCGCGAGGATGCGGCCGGCGAGGGCGGCGAGGCTGGACGCCATGGTGCATGCTACGCGCGGCAGGACAGCGTGTGCTCGCTGTGTGCTCGGTGTCGACGTCGTGGTCAAGAGGCAAGACGCGGCCGCCTCTTGCTGTCCAGTCCGCAGGCAGGGCGCGGTGGCAAACGGCGAAGGAAGCGAGAAACCGCACAGCGACGCGGGTTGGCTCTGCTCTGCTCGACTCGGCTGACGAGCTCGCTGGGGACTGGCCTGGCCTGGCCTGGACTCGGCTCGACTGACACGCGCTGACCGCACTGCGATGGACTGACTTGCGCACCGTCGAGATATACGATACGAGCACGGCCATGGGCGAGCTCGAGGACACGCAGGCTGCAGGCGCGAGCCGGCCCAGCGTCGCCAGCAGCAGCAGCAGCAACGCCGTACAAGACGTCCCCCCAGCCCAGTCTGCTGGCCCTGCTGCGGCTCCAGCTGGTGCCGCCCCGACGTTGGTCTACTATGGTGAGAGCCCCGGCCAGCGACGTGCAGCGACCCTCGAAATGCTCAAGTGGTGCTCGCTCCCGCAACTGCACGCTGGCACACAGGCGACCGCGTCGTCCGAGTCCGCATCGACAGAGACGTACCCCTCGCCGAGATCATCAGGCAGCTTTGCGCCAGCCCCCAGCTCGCCGTCAAAGAGGGGTCCGTCCTCTTTGCCATCCGCGACTCGGTCTCAAACGAGCTCGTCACCGCAGACAACCTCGCCCGCAAGCTCGACAACGCGGCCACCTTCAAGCTCGTCGCCGCGCCCAACATCGAGGCTGCCGAGATCATCGACCGCCTGCAGGGCACCGACAAGCAGGCCATCAAGCAGGCCACCTTTGCCCTGAGGGGTTACATCAGAGTGCGTCCGTGTTTTGTCCGTCACAACTCTTGCACTCACACGAATTGTCCATTGAAGGAGCCTCCTTTTCTGGAAGAGTTCCTCAAGCGAGCAGGCGTGGCAGCCCTCGCTACAGCTATTCAAGACGCTTCTGGCAACTCGCTGGCCTATGCACTCGCAGCCATGCAGTCTATCCTCGACCTCGACCAGGGCCACGACAATCTGGACGTGCGCTTCGTCAGACGGGTGAGCTGCGTCTAGAGCAGTTTGCCCAACCCGCCTGGCTAGTCCTGACTCCACTCAATGTCAGATTGTCTACATCACCTCCACCCAAGCACTGGTCAACATTGTCCGACCAGGTTTGGCAATTGTCCGTCGATTGATCCTTTCAGAGCATCCTCGCTTTGGATTCCTCGCCGTTTGGCCGTGCATTGTCCAAGCGGATGGCTTTTTCAAAGCTCTCATCTCGAGGATTACGAGAGAAGGCGACAAGCTGCTGACAAGCGCAGCGCTGGCGCTCGTCAACTCGCTGCTCAAGACAATTCCTCCCGATCGGCTGCTCCCTACCGTGGAGAAGCTCGAGTTGTACAACTTTCGGAGGGCAGTCATTGTCAGTGCTTTCTCAGGGGTTGACGCAAAGCGCGGGCTGATGTGAGCGCAAAACACCCAGAGTCTCATAGAGACACGGGCAGAAGACGTGACACCTCAAGTCTTGCAGTTTCAGCAAAACTATGCATCTCTGTGGTACGAGATGCAGAGCACTGTGGTCGACTTCTCGACAGTCAAGCACATTGCAATGCTGCAAGTAATATACGAGCAGGCCGGACTGCATGGTCAAACAGACTCGCCCGACAAATACGATTACAGAAGGCTTGGCTTCCTGGCGAACTTCCCAGAGATTATCAACGACTTCCAAGATGTCGGGGTGTTTGGCTTGCACGTCTTGCATCGCATTGCTACAACGAGGCAGGAGGAGTTTGCAAGAGTGAGTGACGTTAGGCGATAGCCGTAAGACAGGACCATCTTTGAAGTTTTGCTCCTGCTGCAGATGGTGCGGGAGCAGGTAAACCGCCCTGACCGGAAACGATGCCCCATCGCTGTAGTCTCGCTTCAGGTCTCCCGGATATTGAGCGATCAATTTGAGTTCAGCGGCTCGCTTGCAAGCACTTCTTTCCAGGTTGGTTCAGCTCTGTGTACTCCGAACCTGAACAATCTTGACAGCTTACGGCGTTCTTTTACGCTAGCCTTTCCTCTTGGATTACTACCGCATACACTTCGTGGTCATGGAGTTCTTCGTGCGCATGTACTCAGAGTCTGGCGCCACCTTGGCCGACTTCGAGAGGGTGTCCACACTGGCGATGAGTCAGGTGCGCGTGTCCTTGGGCCGCGGCGCACTGGACTACCAGACTCTCGAATCGGAAAACGAACCAAAGACCTTTTTCGCCTTGAAGCAAGAATTTGACGAGGCCAGGTACGAGGAGGTCAGAGATCGACAAATGAAGGAGATGGAGATAGAAGACGATTTGCTTTCCAAGCTGCCAGTTCGGTATGTCCACTACCACGAACAACGCCTTCGCGCAGCGAGACCAGGCTGACTTTTTTTCCGCCGCAGCAATCTACGAGACCGACTCTACCGAGAAAGTTTCGAATTTGTCAAGCAACAGCGAATCCACTGCTTGCAGTTGGGCGCCTGGTTCAGTGTGCCCCCGTTCAAAGCGGCGGCGGCGTCAGCGCCAGCTCGCCAGCGCGCAGCTTCGGTTCCCGCGAGATACCGATTTTACCGTCTCGCGCCCAATCGTCGATATCTGCATTTCCTAGAGGCAGGGGAGCGTTATGCGGTGTCTGCTGGTCTCGACGCTTTGCCAGACAAGAGTGAGACTACAGTTGGCTCCTTTCGCTGTCTCAGTCGGTCAAATGACTAACGCCAATCTACTGCAGTCGACCTGACTATGGTTTCCGAAGTCTTCGCGAGTGGCAGCACACGAGCAAGTCTTGCGCAACAACAATCGCGCTCAGATGTTGCCTCTCCGCTTCTAAGTAGCAGCTCTGCTAGCCTGCGCGACGCGACCTTCACCATGCCTGCAGGGTCGGACAATCCACTCGGCATCAGTCTCGTCAGCCAAGACTCTATCGTTGCCGAAATCATCGCACTCGATCAAGCTCAGTTTTCAGAGTGGCTAGACGGCTTGAACCTCTTGCTTCCTGACGGATTCATAGCCACGCGCGAGACCGCCGAATTCATACAAACTTTGACCGATGTTGGCGTGAAGATCAAACTGCTGGATCTTACTGGCGAGCGTCTAGAGATTCCTACTGCAATCCCGACTCCAATTGTGCCACCCGTTTCGGTGCCATTCTACTATGCAGAGTAGGTGCCTTTCCTTTCTACGTTATAGGTCGTTGCGTATTTGCTTTCTGCTCGAAGCAGTGTCAGTGCCCTGTAGTCGTGTTGTCTGTGGCTATTGTCCCTCGGTATGACCAGAAATGAACCATGTGAGAACGCCGGCGCCATCGGCCGATGCTTCGCGGGTGTCTCCGATGTACACGTAGGCAATGAGACAGACATCTGAGCAGATGCATGCAATCGTGTGGCTGCCGTTTGCGAGTGCAGTGAGCAGCTTGAGGAGGTGCTTTGCTTCGACGGCCACCGAGTGAAAAGCGGTCTTGTCGAGGCTCTGCGTGATCTGTGACGGCGTGAGCTCTGGAAGCAGATTCGAATTAGGCTGGGTGAATTAGGCAGTGTTCACTCTTGATTCCGAGACACACCTATTTCGGGATGTGTGAGATTTCTCCATTCGGTCTCGACCTTTGCCAGATCACTGGCAACTTCGAACTTGAGAACGCCCGACAGGTTCGCAGTAATTGTGACGATGGATCCAAGGTTTTTCATGCGGTCGACAACGCCTCGCATGACCTCGCTGTGCGAGGGCAGGACAATGTGGACGTCTGGCTCTGGGCACATCGGCTCTTTTGCCATCTCCTCGAGCTCTGCGAGTTTTAAGACGCGCACAGCGACTTCCTGCACAATGTCGACAGAGTGTCCAGCTCGACTGGCGCTGCTGATGCTGAAAGAGAGGATGGGGTTGCCGTCTGAGACGCGTTTGGCGAGGCGTACCCCGACAGCGGTTGCCCCACTGGTCGAGCGGAGGGCTTTGGAGAGTGCGATGGGGACAAATTCGAGGAATATCTGGTTGTCGACGTTGCTCTCGATGCGAAACTCTGAAAAGACGGTCTTGACGGCGATCTGGGACCAGACCTGGGGGCCTCCAGCGGTTCCTTCTCCCGCGCAGATGAGGTAGAGCTTGTCTGGGGTGAGCTTGAGGATGCCGCGGGTGGATATGCGTTCGATGGAGCTGACGAGGCGGACGAGGGAGCCGCTGTTGCTGATCTCTGCCTTGAAGCGCATGGCGTGCGGGCGGGCCCAGGGCGGTCAGCGGGGGTCAGTGGGTTGTCATGGATGGAGTGGTCAGCCGTGGTCGACGTGTTGGTTTGCGGTGGACCAAGCAGAGGCAGCTCAAGAGGTGTGTCAGAGGGGTGGCGAAAAGCAGCAGTGACCAGAAGCGGGTGCTAAAGCCGGGTGTGTGTCGCTCGGATGCAGCCTTGTCAGACCAATTCAAGCTGTACACACTGCTCAGAACGGCTATTGCTGTGGATATTTGTCGCCTTCAAGCCCATCTTGCCACCGCCAGCTGGGCGATGTGGCGAAAAGCACCTGGACGCCAGCATCGAGCTGGCTTGAAGCACGCGAGCCAGGGTCACGCGTGCGAGCTGTACACTGCTATCTATGCCATACGGAGCCTCCCCCCGGCCGCCCTGCCTCTGTCTCGCAGGCTCGCAGTCTTCCCTGTGGCGGCCGCGCATAGAGCACGCTCCAGAGAATCGCCCGGAGAGGTTGGCTCTGCAACGACTGGGCGGGCAGCACACAGAGAGCACGGCGAGCTGGTTGCTCGCTGGAGAGGTCTCAGCGCACACGCTCGCGGCGTCGTTGGCGCCTGCTAGGGCGGACTCGCCGCATTGCGGTGCATTGCCCGTTCTGGCCTGGCAGACGCGGAAATAGCATAGACGGAGGGGAAGACAGCGGCAGGAGGGCTGCAGGAGCACGACCTAAAAGACTTTATCTGTACGGCCCGGTCTCAAGAACGCTTTCGCCCAGCTGCAACCGCCTCCCGCTCTACAAGCCGCTGGCCCAGCAGGAAAGAAGACAGAGATTGGCAAAGCGAAGCCCCTTGGATCTCGCTGGCTACAAGATTCGGCTGGCAGAGTAGCGATACCAACATCACGCTGTGTGTTGCTGCTGGGCACCTTTGGTCGTCTTTAGTCTCTCCCTGGTTGCCTGCACAGACACGACAGGATCTCCGACAGGATCGGCAAGGCGGACAATTCAGAGCCATAGCATTCCCAAACTGCACCGCGTCAATATCATTGTGACGGTATTTAGCCATTCCAGCGCAGCTCGATAGCTGACCGACTGCAAGAAAACGCGCTGCACGGCATTTCCGCGAGATCATCGCCACCAGCATCTGCCAGGAAGCAGTCCCCAAACCCTGGAGGAAAGTCAGAGAGCTCGTCAATCAGGAAGTCTCCGCGCACGCATCTCGTGAATCTTCAACTGGACGACCTCTGAAGCAGGACAGACTGCCAAATATCCTCTCATGGGTGACATTGCCGGCACATACGGCCATTTTGAACATACTACGATGATGTACAGCTCGACTTTGCAATCCGCCGAGGCTTCGCACGTGGAGCATCGCGAGCCTCTCTCTTCTCCTGCAACTTCGAGTCGACACACCTTGGAATCGACAAAACCGTTGGCAGGTCCGGACAGTGTCGCTACCGTCCCGTCCCACTACCGAAGGTCGTGCCAGCACTGCAGGTGAGTTCTGGCACTGCCTTTCTTTCCCTCGGCATGGACAGTCACATTCATCTCTGACATTCAATCATGCTGTGAAACGCTCCCGTTCGCAACTCGTGTCAAACGCAACATTGCCTCCCCGATTGACAGAAAAAGAAAAATACGATGCATTCCAAGTCTGTCCACACAGCCAGTAACCTTCAAAGAGAGCGCCATTCTGCCGGAGAATGCTGCCGAGGCTTCCAAAGTCGTTGTGTGCAAGGCCTGTGAAGCACGATCACAACCATGTGAGCCTTGTCCCTGTAGCCCATAGGCAATGTGCGCTGACTACTTTTCACCTTGCATGAAGGCATATTCGAAGCGCAGTCGACCATGGGCCGACCACCGAAGAGCAAGCAGCGGGAACGAGAGCTGGCCAACCTTGCAGCGAGTGGCAAAGGTCCCGCGAAGCGCAAAGCTGAAGAATCGCTTGTGGAAGAAACACGGAGCTTTACACGAGATGCCAAAATCTATTCTCATGAAGCCTCTTTTCGCCATGGCAGTAGCAGCGGACGTAGCGCAAGCTCCTCATCTAGTAGTGTTACAGGCCGCAAGCGACAGCACTCGGAATATGCCCCTCAACAATTGCTACAGGTCTCGCAATCCTCGCCGTACGGTAATCTTCCCGCACCTTCGGCACTCGGATTGCCGGGATTGTCGTCTTTTCACCTTCCGCTTCACTCCATGTCCTCGATACACTACAGTCCACATCACAGTCTTACTCCAATCAATCCCTACGCCCAGCCATCCCTACCCTCGCTAGGATCAGCCTCCACCGCACCATCGTCGGCATGCATCTTACAGACACCATCAACTGCGCAAAGTCCCGCCTTCTCCAGCTACCAGGCGAGGAACTTGAAGCCATTCAAGAATGAAACCGAGCACGCAGCCGAGCCTGTCACAACTTTCATTGACGTCGCCAAGAGCGATGGTAGCAGCCGAGCACTCTGCCTGCAAACTGAAGCCGACCCTACCCCATTTTTTCAAAATGATCACTTGCATGATCTTGTAGCGGCATTCAATCGCGTGTTTACCACCCCTGAGTCACATCCACCCCCTTCGCTGTCTTCAACGGCATCTGGCATGGCGCCGCTTCTTGCCAATCCACACATACCATCTATCGCCCGGATCAGGACGCTCACTGCTCGTGCTATGGCTTCACGCAAGCCGGTTGATCGTAGCAAAAACCCAGCATCGCCAGATTACGCTCGCTCGCTCATCAGCTCACTGTGGGCTGGTCTACCGGTAGATATCGTATCTCTTTCCAGTACGGGGCGCCCCAGCACCTCGGGACCGTTTAGCATAACAAGCGAAGCCAGCAAGCGACAGTCGGCGTCTGGCCAACCGCTCAACGACGAGTTCTTGTTTGCAAAGCTCCTCCGAGAAGACGAGTCGCACGACTTTGCGGCGCCCTCGTCAAGTCTAGCCGCATCCTCCTCCATAAATAGCCATCCAGGTTGCTTCTTGCCATTGGATAGCCCCTGTCAGCGCTATGCGCCCGATAAGATGGCCGTCGGCAAGTTTTTCACAGGGTATTTTAGCACACATCCTTTGGCGCCCCTTATCATGAACGAACGACTGTTCCTCGACGATCTTATGGCAGGCAAAGTTGATACTCTACTGGTTCATGTCATCGTTGGAGCGGCCATTGCTGTGAGCCCGACGATCATGCTTACAAAGGATCTTGGCTAATAACGGTGCGATATTTGGGCTTTCATAGCGTGCGCCTTGTCTCGGCGCCGGTACGACCGATGCCGAAGATGTTGGGAACGAGTTTTACGAGTATATCGAGAAAGAGCTCCTCTCGAGACGGCTATCGGAGTGCCACGATTTGCAAACTATCCAAGCTATCATGCTCTGGGCAACACATGAACTTAGTCATATGCGTACTCGCAGGGCGACAGCTTTGTGGGCAACTGCAGATGTCCTACTTCGTCGCCGTCTGAACCTTTTCCAGCAACGGCTCAACAAGGAAGGGGCGCTTCCTGGAAATGTCACTCAGAACGGCCCTGCGTCCACTGGCCAAGAGCATGCCATCGGATGGCGAGACCTAGTCGAACATGAGCTGACAACCAATGCGCTCTGGATACTCGGTATGTCACACGCCTATAAAGTGCAAAAGTCATTTCTAAGCCTGTTAAACATAGTAATCTGGAGCACCTGGACGAGCTTATCAATGAAGTTGCCCCACAACACAATGTCAATTATGGCGTCGACTCTTCCTCTGCCGCCACAAAGCGTTACCCTGTCTTCCTCCTTTGCATATTCCTACTCCACCTTCAAGTCAAGTTCGCCTGCTCAACCTATTGTTCGACGCACGATTGAGCGTTTTTCGGACACTGCTCAGCTCATCAATGTGATCGTCGCCATGAAGAACCAAGCGCAAGCAAAGAATGCGTTTGCACCGGATCCGCCACGTCCCCTGGCGATTGTCGAAGATGATGAGACGCAGGTTGCTACCTGGCTCGTAGAGCTGGCCAAATACTATCGCAGTTCCGGACCTGGGACCATGACGTCGGAGCACGACCCCTCATTAACGGCGAACACACCTTCGGAAATGCCAGAGAGCTCTGGGACCTTTCTCGCAGCTTCGCATGCAGTTCTGGCTCTCCACCAGATATTGCCCTATGCGACCAATACCAGCCCCAATTACGGAAGCCCCGTTCCTCTTCCAACTCTAGACTCTCTCCGGACTGCGCTACAGGCACTAGAAATCGTTTCGGTCTCGATACAAAGCTCAGTCCCAAGCAGTCGCACCAGGACCCAGGCGATCCTTCTAGATGCCATGCCTCGCATACTTGCTCTGCTCGACATTCTCACAAGCTCTTCCCTCACTTCCCTGGATCACTTTGTTCTGCTCACAAGTCAAAGACGGACGGTTCACAATCTCCTTGCGGACCTCAATAAAGCCATGGGTGCCATGGGTTCCCTGTCGCAGTCCACACGTAATTTGGAAATTCATCGCAACGCTCTTGACAGGTCGAGTCAAAGTCTTCGAACGGTAGTGGACATTACACTAGAGGCACCCGCCGTAGCTTCCGATTCCTTGATATTCGAGTCCCCGGATGCGGAGCCTGCCCACGGATTTCTCATCGAGGAGCAGAGCTACGGTCTACCTTACTCAGCTCGCCCCGGCGGTCTGGACGACATGCATCCACAAGGTGTGCATAATCCTCTGCAGATTCCTAGTGTGTTTGGAAGCGCTGGAAGCCAATCTCTTTGACAGCCGAATCCCGTCAAGTGGAAGCAACAGCTAGATTACAAACGCCAGACCCCTTGCCTGCAACAGGCAACTGGGATGACTCATCCCGACTATTCGTCAGGCGCGTGCCGCTGGAAAGAACGACACCTCTACCGATGACATGGCACTACGAAAATTCACCCTTAACCGACCCCGTGCCGGAATATGCAATGGCAAGACCGAATGTCGGCTCCTTGAATGCGTATCTCTAGATCTGGCAGAGACAGCATATAGTTTTAGCCCCATACCGGTGGCATCTGTATCAGTAAGAGGAGCTATATCGCGCAGTACATGTATTTGTACATGACTACACAACATGTAGCCTATTCCACCAAATAGGCAATGCGGTGCAAGCGTTGGCCATTCGGAAATTCGATGAGAATTGCATTGGGATTAGAGTGTCACGTCAATGGTCTGTCAGGCGATGGATGTCTCAGTAACGAAAACATCAAACGAAGCTGAGATGGTGGTGGACTAGCAACAACGGCAGGTCCTGCTGATCAATAGGCAACCAGTTCAGTATGAACTACATGCGGTACCGGCTAGTGCGGGGTACTCATGAGATTCGCATGTGAGAACTTCCACAAAAAGTACAACAATGTCATCTGAAAGCTGAGCCTTGCTAAGTACCGTATGCTGGCAGCAACAGGGCCGCGCCTCCCCAGCCAGAGCTACTAGTATCGCGAGGCAATGTGCAGGGCTGAAGTGACATTGCGGCCGCAAACTACCGGCGGCGAAGCACAACCGTTCGATTATCTGCAGGTCAGGAGGACTGGCTTTTGTCCTGCAAGCAGAAATGGTTTCCGCGCCATTGTGTGACGTTTGTTCGCACTGTGCGGCGAGGAATGCGGAGAAACAACTAATGAAGAACCGCAAAGACATTTAGCACACTTCCCTGCACCTGCTGAGGCCAGCCTTGCACGGGACTGCCGTACCAATTATTTGACCACCGCTGAATTGCGTCTTTTGCCTGGACATAGCGGTGACGAGACGATTTCGGGACGCAGATCAATGCGCGTGCATCATAATTCCTCTTGCGGCGCCAATTTGCCTGATGTGCTCAGATCGGCGCAGTCTGGACACGGGACTTCGGTGCACATGTTCCCAGTTGCTCGCCCACACGTACGAAGAATCCGATGCTGCAACGTTCGCACTCTGTAGCTCTATCTCTCGGCCGCTGGGCACAGCGCCATGATGAGTCATGTCAGGTCATTATAATGGGTATGATCGTAGAGCGCGTCAAGGCTAGACCTGGACAGGAGAGAACGTCTCAGCTCTTATCTTCAAGCGCGTATCGAGCTACAAACAGAGACATGATGTCGAGCCCAGGACCTCGGTACGACCACACTTGCTTAATTCTGTGCGCATGGTCCGCAACTACGCGGGAATAACTGCCTCCCCATCCCGCACCCGCAACCGCGTTTTCGTTTTTTTTGGCGTGTTGCCTTGTCGCGGTATTGACAACAACGGAAGCTGATTGTGCCATACAGTGCAAAACCTCGTAGTGCCGGTGCTGTGTATAGAGTGCCAAAACAACCCACCTGGCGGGCAGCCAGCGATCACACCAATGGCAACAAAGGAGTTCGAATGGTTCAGAATTGAGTGCGCACGAGGTCTGCGTGACCGCCGTTGGTTTTTGAATTGTGCATGTATCGATTGTTACATTGGTATCGCGGCTTTGCACACTCAGCAGGATTCGGGCGAACCAGATTTCTTTCCATCACTGCACGACAGGTAGCAAGGACCGGAGACACTTGATGAAAGGGCTTACAATACAAGCACCTCGCGGCGTTGGCCCACATCTTTCGCTATAATTAGAAAATCGTGCGAGCACTCTAATCGTACAGAATGTGAAGGAATCTCCGCTGCGTTAGAGCGCTGCTGATACGTTTACACCAAAGCTCAGCAGTTGTGCTCTGCTATGGCTCCAAATCAAGCTTGCCACTTCCTAGTCGAGACAAAACCGCGCCCAGTCACCGTCTGTGGCCCCTATTTGACCTGCGCCTGAGAAAGTAAAACAAAGGACAGTATAAAGCGAACATGGTCAAGAACATACTACCTTGTCCCGAGACCATTCCTGTCCTTGCAGTTAAAAATACGCCTGTGAGACAGCTCGCCGGTGTGATCTTTGCTGCTAGGCAACTCGCGTCCAAGCGTTCGGGGGTTGTCAGCAGTACAGTAGGCCTACTCAAACCTGAGACGGAGCCAACCTGAAGCAACCTGAAGCAAAGTCGCCTGCGTTTTCCCCAGATCCTGGCAGTTCAAGCAACGCCGGCTGGCCCTCATGTGGCTGTACCGTAAGTTAAAAGTTGACGAGTAGAAATGAAGTCGAGGCCAGATGGCCTCTACTCGCACCTTGCAACTTGCAACTTTATTGCTATTTATGCGCGCAAATGTACAAGCAGACCCAGGTTGTGATGCGAATGCTGCAGAGTATGGCCCTGTATGCGGCCACAACCCTTGAAGCTACTCCGGGAATGTTGACAAGCGTACAGCTCCTAGCTAAGGGTCGCCACCGGGCTCGTCCAAACGCAAGACTCGGTGCGGCAAAAGAAGAGTATACGACGTATCAAAGATCAGTGTGTTGTTCTACGAAGAAACCCAGCATCATGGCTCTGAGCGCTGGTTGCGAATCAATTTTCGGTGCAAGCCTCCCAACAAGAGGTTGAAGAGCATTCAGCCTTTGTTAGTAAATTGTTAGGAGTAGTAGCAATGCTGGCAGCTCTACTAATCTTATTAGCAATGCCATCATTAGATACATCACGAATCCGAGGTGCACAGTTCCGACCATTAATGCGATTTGCTTTCTGAGTATTCGCAGCTAACTTCTTTGTCTTAATGTACTTAGGGGCATGTCATGTAGAAGATCCTTTCATTACAGTAGGTCAAATTAGTACTGCTTTATACTTTGGTTGATTTATTGTTGTAGTACCTGCTATTGGTATTGTGGAAAACACATTACTAGATTTAGCTACAGAAGGTACACCCGCTAAAAGCTAATCATCGTCACAAATTATCGTAACAACTCCCCTTTAACATTTTTACTAGCAAAAGTGTCGGAATAGGTAA
>QOZY01000083.1:0-209747 GCA_003351005.1 Cystobasidiaceae sp. HBUAS51001 | reverse complement strand
TGCACAACAACAACAACACGCTTCTGAGCATGAGACTGATTGCCACAAGTGACGAGAGACACATGCAGGCAACACGGGCAAAGCATTACGATGAGCCTGAAAGGTCCTGGTCTGCTATGACACGTCGCATTCTGCTACGAGAGAACCCGCCGTAGTTGCTGCTTGCAGCCCTTCACACGATAGTGCAGACCGGGTGAACACGTTGACATAGCGACTTGCCTTTGCTCACATCGACTCCTCAGAGGAAGAGCATGCCGGCATACATTCGCACATCGAGCCTCTTCAACAGGCTTATCACGCCCACTCTCCACGCCCACCACCCACCAGCCAGCGGGCTCGCGGGCTGAGACAGCAATTGCCCCGCTGGCTGGACGGCGACCCACGCAAGTGTCGGGTTGATCGCCCAAGACCATCTAGAAGCATGGCCCAACCTCCATTGCAGGCCATGGCCATGAGGGCAATGTCACGCTGGTTGCTGTCCTCGTTGCTCCCTCTGTTCTTACCACGACGCTCGATTCGCTTACAGCCTCTCGTTGAGTCTGCCCGAGCTGAGCCTCGTCCAACAGCACTATAGATTCAGGCCAAAGCAGCGCGCGTGCGGGCAAGAGGCAAGCGTGACCGTCACAACGCAGACTAGTCTATTTCACAGTCATCTACTTGGTCCCTATCGCTGCTGCACAGATCTGCGCACACTCCCTGGGCTTGGCTGGCAGACTCTCCGCCTGCTGCACGCAATACCGGCTAACAGAGTTCATCGCCTCTCGCAATGGCCGGGCACTACAGCCACGATGGCTATGCCAGCAACAATGACCAGCATTACGGTCCTGGCACCGCTTTCAACCAATACTCGCATTTGCCGACCGCCTCACCCTCCACGCCGGCCTTCTCACCAGGCAACCCGTATGACAGCACTGCTCTCGGTGGTGGCACCGAAGCGCACTCGTACAGTCACGCAGGCAGTCCCAACAACCGAATGAGCGGCATGCACAGCGGCCATATGATGGATCCACAGTCGCCTCCACCGCCCATTTCGCCTGCGCCAAATTATTCAAGTCCGACATCTGCCTCCGCCGCTCTGCCAGTCTTGCTCAGCGGAGGTTCCAGCTATACACCAAGCTCGGCCTTTCCTCCAGTCACGAGCAGCATTCCCCACGATGTGAATATTCCCAGGTTGTCGACAATGCGCTCTATGAGCTCGGGCAAATTCGGCAGCTCTTCGCAAAATCAGCATTCGAGACACTCGACCTACAAGCACTCTGCAGGAGACCCACATGACGACGCTGCTTCAAGACAGGCATACTTGTCCAAGAGAAGCCACGTGCTGGCCTTTGTACTCCCTTTTGCTGGCTTTCTCATCATACTTGGCGGCTTGTGGGGTTTCACCATTGCGATGCAGCTCAGCAAGGATCATATGATTGAGGTGAAATGTGAGGGTGACGTTCCATTTTGATACTGTGTGCTCTGCTTACGTCCGCAACTCACATATCCTGGATTTGCGCTTTCTTTTGCAGCTGAACACTTCTACAAGTTTGCAGTCAAGTACCCTACCCTTCTCGTCGCCATCTACACACTCGTATCGTCGATACTCAACGCCGTGAGTCCCGCGGCACAGGTCGAAGGACATAATCCGTAGCATCTATTCTGATGAGAGTTGTCTTCTCTTCTATGCATACTGCAGATACTATGTTGGTGCTTTGCGTCTTCAGTCTTGTCGTACGCACGTTATCGTCTCAACGCCGGCCGCTCCATCTCGCTTCGTGGTCTCACGGCCCTACAGTCTGCCAAAGATGGTCAATTTGCGTTGCATCCTTTTGGTACGAGATGGGTCTGGCTGTGTCTCACATGCTGGGCTGCTTTTTTGGCCACCACTGCCGGGTTCAACACCATCATATCGCGTAAGCACGCATGCGATCTTTGAAACAACACAATAGCATGTCACCGACGACTTTTTCACTGCACTCGTCTCAACTCCCACAGCTACCCGAAGAACCGTCTCGCAAGATATCAGCACAACCGAATTGGACCTCACCAGTCGATCCTTTGCAAATTTCTATGCCTCAATTCCAGCCTCTGAATACTATGATTGTTCCAAGTGGACTTCTATACGCGGACTGATGATCAGTCCTTGCCCTGGCGGTACAGCTTTCACCGCTACCACCTATGCCGGAAGAGCGCAATTAGAAAGGTGAGCTGCAATTGTCAAGTAGCACGGCATAGATGTTCACTGATACTTATCCAACCGGGTGCAGCGCTCTCTTGGACGAATTGACTTGTGCGCACTTTTCCGGGGATATGATCCGTCGGTTCAGCTGACATGGGTGTATCTCGTACTATACAGACGTCCGGCTTGGCGCCATCACGTTTACAGGCGCCACTTGGGGAACACTGCCATACACTTCATTCGATGCAGCCGATTCGAATTCCTTTTCAAACGCAGACAAGGTTGTCCGACAATTTGGTACTGCTCAAAACTCTAGCATCGGATTCCACGCTCAAGGTCTGCGGGCGAGGATCTCATGCACGGAATTATCAAGCTCTCCGCTCTCAATGACCAGCAACACACCGCTGGCTTGCAACTCTAGAACACCCGTAGCAACGCTAGCTCCAAGCCTTCGCATGCGAGCTGGCTATTGCCTGGATGAAGGAGCAAGCCCAGGCATGGCTTATGACTTCTACATGCGTTTTACCGGATCATACCTTCACACGGATGGGACTGGCGTATCGCACAATGAGAACCTCACATGCACAATTCAGCCATTTGTTACAGACGAATGGGCAGATTTCAAGTCTTTCGACAATTCGACTTGGGTTGCGCAACGCAAGGCCTTTACACAGGCGGAGAAGATGGTCCCACAGGCACTTGTTGAGCGGATCTTGGACAATCTCGTCGATATGATGGTCATCTTTGGTCAGAACTCTGTCGGTACGTTGCACCGGCACATTCTTCGCATAAGGAATTCAGGCTTACTTTGGAGGGTTTTTTGTAGACAACCTCATCGCGGAGCAGTTCGTCCAGCTCAGCACCGCCTACTTTGCTGGAGACTATGAAAGCTGGCCCATCGTTGCGCAGCGACAGCTTGAAGGCATGTTTGCATATGTAAGTAGCTCAATATCTATATTCCTTCGACAATACACGCTTAATTCATTCCCTCTGTTGACACTGCCCCAGCTCGCGAGCACGGAGCGCATCATCGCAGAAAGCGCAGCCGCCGGCACACCTGCTCTGGACCGCATTAGCCAGACAGGAACGCTAAGTCACGATGCATTTGCGTATGCAGTTGACTTTCCGAGCTACCTTCTCCGTCAGCTGATATTCCTTTACTCTAATTACAATACCGTGTCTCGAGCTGACCCTTCTTTATGCATACTGACAGTCGCACCAATCACATTTGCTTCTCTCCTAGGCATGTTCCTCCTCATCCGATCCGCGTCATTCCATCGCGTTCCACGCTTTGATCCACTCTCCATCACTTCGCTCGCAACAGCGTCTGCTGCGACGGGTCATTCTTTGTTTTTGGACGAGGCGGCTCTCAAAGGTGCCACGCCCGACGACAAGTTTGCCAATGAGACACACGTCGCTTTCGTAAGAGATGATGTTACTGGCCAATGGGGTTTACAGAGAATACTGGTTTGAGGGCTGCTAGAGCGAGTCCAGGAGGCGGTGAACAGGGCCGGTATATAGGTTGTCAGCATGACTCATGAGATGATAGTAAAATGCAGCTACTGCTGTAGTGGAATGAAAGAAATGATACGGTCTCCACAGTCAGTGACCAAGCCAGTTTGAGACCTATGCTTGTTCGCTTTGGCAAGATGAATGTATGGTCGTTGCTGGATGTGGCGAGGATGAAATGTGAGAAGTGCTATGAGCATGTTGCGTAAGACGAGTCGCACACAACGACAAGGGAAGTATGGTTTTGGAGCTTGCTGATCATTGCAATGTCATGCAGAATAACAACGAAGCCCTAGATTGGAGGGTACAGAGCCAGCAAAAGAAAAGGCGAGAAAGAAATGCGGCCGAAGTGACCGTTGCCATATCGCTCTCTCTATGATCGTGGCTTTTCCTTCTTCTCCTTCCACAGAGCGAGCAAACCGACACCCGAGACTTTGACGACCTTGAATCGAACACCTGGGATATCACCCTTTGCTTTGCCCTTTCGACCGAATCCAGAAATGAGAACTTCGTCATTTTCATCGACAAAGTTCAAGCAACCATCATTGGGGACCTGTTTCAGGATCGAGAAATGTAGAGGTTGCGGTCAGCACGCTGAGAATCCTCATAGGAGGTAGCCCCCGGGTGCAGCAATGGAGAAATGTAGCACGCACGAATGCAGTAACACGCTTGCCGTTCTTGATGAGCTGGACACGGACACATTTTCGGATAGCAGAGTTGGGCTGCTTGGCTTCGACACCGACCTGCGGGAGAAATCAAACTGTCAGCATTGCAACCTTCGCTTGCCATGACCAAACGCAGGCAGGTCGACAGTCCAGCGAGGCGGTGCGAGTACAGCAGTCGAGGAAATAGCGAATTGAGTTCCTTCCTTTGCGAAAACATCCGGATGCCGTTTGCCTTGCGACTCGTAATGCAGATTGGGTGCAGGAGAACCTGTGCTGTCGAGCTGCGATGCGTACAGCGGAGACGTAGCACGTAGCACGCTGACTGCGTGTCTGCCGCTAGACGTTTCCTTCCTTTTGCCTCCATGCTGTCCCCGTTCGTCTGCTGCTGTACTCTTTGCTCCTTTCGCTGGCTGTCGACCAGATAGCCTCGAGGTGCGTTGGGCATCCAAACGCACCTTTTCAAGGACGATGCCCTTGGCGTGGGAGGAGCCTCCGGTAGGTGAGGACCTGTAAGCGGTTCCCAGAGCACGCTTCTTGTAGTTCAAGTCGGCCCATCGGTTGTCTCGACGGTCGTTGACGAGCTTGCGCGCGGCGTGCAGACTGCATGGAGCGTAAATGGGTCAGCGCAAACTCAGGCAGGATACAATAGACCAGCATCACGAGCGGTAACTGTGCGACTCACCCGCGAGGCTTGCAGCTACCCATGATGAAGAATGTGGTCGAGGGTCGGGACTGGATCTAGGTGCGCTCGCCGTCGTTGTTGCTTGCTCGCCCTGCAGCGCTGTGCCGCCGCCCACTTTCTCGATCGCCTCGCTGCCCTCTGCTGTACGCCCGGAGAGCAGAAGGCCAGCAGCAGCCCCCCCTATTCCAGTGGCAAGCTCTGTCAGGGAAGGCTGGGCGCGGAAGGAAGAAGTCGCAGAATTCAGCTTGGAGGAGAATGAAAGCAACGCGGGATGGGCATCAAAGGGACGTCTACTCCGCCAAATATCCTTCTCTTGTTCAGTGCTGCAGTAATTTACCACCTTGAGCAGAAAGTCCGACTTGCACGTACTACTTGTGGCAAGTACATCTCCGTGCCAGCGCAACTTGAAGCAACTTTATGCCCTAGTGACCTCGCTCCTTTGGCGTACGTGAGCATTTCAGCCACTTCGGCGCACTGCATAGCATAGATCGAATACACTGGCTCCTTGCCGCAACACGAGCTGCAGAACCTTGGGTCAATTGTAGTCCATCCATGATGGCCATTCATTGGACAGCAGCACAACATCGAGCAAGGTATTTTTACGTACAATACAGAGCTATCAGGCTTGGTCACTCGTCGTTAACCGCAGTCATAGATGTCGCTGTAGTGCAGGTAGACCTTCATCTCACACTCAAGTTCCCTCCCAACCTCCCTCATCGCCTGAAAGTCTTGCGCTCCATGCAACGGCTGCGGCTATGTTAAAGAAATGCACAGATGTGCCAGTCACGCCCGGCAAGCATTTCTCCCGCCAGATTGCGTCGTCACGACTCTTCTGTAACATTGTTGGGTTTCATCCCAGCTGTCGAGCTTGTGCTTTCAAGCGGCTGCATTGAAGCGCTCAGCCCTTTTGCGGCGTTTCTCTTCCTCCTCCGCATCTGGCTTTGCGACCGTCTTGGGCCCTTGCTGCTTGCCTGATGCAGGCTTGTTGTTGCCTCCTTTGCTCCCAGTCTGGGATTGTCCACGCTTGAGCTGGGGTCGTCCGCCAGCTTGACTTTTGCCCGAAGAGGCTCCAGCAGCAGCAGCTCCTTCTGCTTTCGCCGCCGGCTCTTTTCGCTGTCGCTTGGTAGATAGTTCGGAATCAAGGCTCTTGATAGACTGTGTGTTGAAAGTGGTTGGCATCGGAGGATGCAGGCGAAAGGTGCAAACAGATTGTGAAACAGCCGAGCCGAGCAGGTAGGACCGCGCGAGGGTGACAACCATTGTAAATCCAGACGGGTGAAGATGCACACCGTCAGTCCGATGAATAGATTGTCACGCATGCCTAATCGCGCTTCACACTCACCTTGTCATTGATATCGTCTCCCTGAGTTCCGAACCGCTCTGCACGCTGCAATTTTTCAAGTTCCTCGGTGTTACCAAATCTCTTGAGTCTGTTTATTCTCTTCTCAGCTTCAGAAGCCTTGTTCGTAGCTTCAGGCAGCGGCGCTGCATCTTCCGCCTTTGCTGGTGAAGCAGTCTCGGGCGCTGTGGTACCGTCGGCTCCCGCAGAGGCCGCTGTCGCAGGGTTGGAAGCTGACGCTGCGCCATCAGGAGCTGAGCTGGTAGATCCATCCGCTTGACCAGCTGTCACAATTGCATTTGTCGAGTCCGCGCCACCACCATTGCTCGATGACGTTGCGGCAGCAGCAGCCTCGCTGGGTCCGGCAGCACCGTTGTTGGCTGACGCTGCGCCAGAACCGCCTTGTTGGTGCTCGAGGATTCGAGAAACAAGATCCGCTTTGACGCCTGTCTGGGGCAGTTTGAGGTCGGCAAGGATGGCCTGTTTGAATAGTCACGTTCCAGGGAGAACGGCGCGTTTAGCATCAACAGCCTTTACCCACGCAGACAAGGCTGCTCGCACACACAAAGTCACAAAGAAGCGCACCTTGAGATCTTTGACCGTCTTAGAGGACAGGTCAGCCTGGCTGTGTGTCGTTGACATTGTTCGTGCCGCCTTGCTGTGGTCTTCCTGTCGCCCTTCTATGGCCTTCGCTCTTGAAGTCTTTCGTGCTCGTCGGGTCTTGCTAGGTCGCTGTCGGAGACTTCTGTCTTCCTTCGCCGTTTCGCTGGCAGCCTTGTGCTTTAGGATCCGCTCTGCAATGCTCAGATACTCCTTGTTAGCTGTTCCCCGTTGTTCTCGTGTTTCTCGATTGCCTTGAGGTAGAGGAAGGACGGACGCGTCTTGCCACGTCTTCGCTGATTGCAAGCTGATCTATATACTATTTCGTCAAGCAGCCCGGTAACTCGTGTATCTCCAAGGTTCCATGACCTGCGAAGAATTACGTTTCACCCTTTCAGTGTACACACAACTGGCCCCACCGCCTCGTGGCGCACTACATAGACCAGTACTCCGCTAATTCACATCTTGCGTACTTCAACAAGATCTTTCATTCACCTCTGCGACAACCTCTACTCCAATGCCGGAGACAGCTACCAGGGCTGGTGTATCACTGGCCAGATCGGCCTGCAGGATGGCGAGATCTGCTGGATCTGCCACGGAAATGATACGAGAATCTGTTCGATCTAGACGCGTAGTGTCGCTGTCGGGATCCAAGACTGTCCACCAGGTCAGACGTTGGTCCGTGGACGTCGTTACGAATCGTTCATGGTCGACGAATGCGACGCCTAGATAAGAGCATGTTCAGCGACGTGGCAAAGGAACTTGCTCTGAAACGTCACATTGCAAGCTAACCTTTCAGGGATGACGAATGCGCGTGAATATGCTTCATGATTTTGGGAATCTGACTGTCCGTTGTCGTCTGGAAGACCACGTAGGCAATAGCATTATCGTCACCTCCAGTGACCACGCGAATCTCTCCATCTGCCAACACTGCTCAGCAGAACCTCAATACTTGGCAGCACGATTCGCTCACTGTACAGCAATGCGTCGACACAGTTGACTCCTGATTGGTGGAGGCCGCGTATGTGTTGGCAAGGAGAGCTGAAGCTCGACCTTATGTCCCACAATGCAATGCTACCGTCTGTTGCGCCAGAGATGGCCCATTGTTCTGACACGAGCTTGACTGAGAGGATGCATCGATCGTGCCAAGTCGTCGAAGAGCGGTAGGCGAATGTACGTGTGCTCTCTGAGAAAGTGTGGAGCTGTGGCGAGACCATAGGTACGAGGTCTTATGTCTCTTGCTCATCAATGCTCCTCACCTTGAGACTGCCATCTGAACAACCAGCGAGAAGAAGCGTATTTCCAGTCTTTGTGGGGAGAACGTCAAGGCAGATTATTCTGCTTTCGTCTTGCCCCTTGTCATGGGCTTTGTAGGCTGAAACTTCCCCTAGCTTGACAACTCGAACGTTATCCGAAGCTGAAAGCGTAACACGGAGCGCCAAGATCCTTCCCTTAGCAGCTGAAGCGAAAAGCAACACCGACCCGCTGTCCAGCTCGGCCACGGATGAGGATGCCCAGCGGACATTCTGGAGCGTTCCGTCGTGTTCGGGAAGTCGGTGTTTCGGATGTAAGGAGAGTTCCTTCGTACCACCCGCGCTGCGCGCGCAGGACATCAAAGATATCTTGATGTCTGTGTCTTCTGCGCTAGTCACACACAAGATGCGCTTAGAGCTCTGAAAGCGATATAAGTCGATAGACCAAATTTCACGGCCGTGCAGTGCATATTGCAACACAGCGGGCGGGCCGTAGGTGAGCTCCGATAGGTAGACATCTTTTGTACTGTGGCTGTAGTACCGTTGCATGCCATTATGAAATCGCCTGTACTGAAGTACCTGTGCAGAAGCACCGGGCGGCTTCACAGTCTGCAACTGTCAAGGGAGAATTAGGAGCGACGATCAGCGATGTCGAATGGGCTTTTTAGAAGGGTGGCGTTACCTACGGTGGAGCCATTTTCGCTGATGAGCCTGCCAGACGTATTGTCACAGGCTAGAAAGGTAATTTGACGGCCTGAGGGGTGCAATATGATCTGCCAGTGCGTTAGCACATAGATTGTAGATGGGGCTGTGTTCAGCGCCATCTCACCTGGCGTACAGCACCTTCGTTTAAGCACTTTTCGTCGATCAATATCAAGTCATGGGGAAGTACTTGATAGGCACGAGCCGCATCTTGTTGACCGATCCAAAAAGTCTGCATGGAAGTATCGCAAGTAAGTGCGAAAATGCCACGATGTTGCAGTCTCTCAAAGTGGATGACTTCGCAACGTTCATGCATCAGATCGTATCGAAGGATCCATACAGTCGCGATAGAGTCGGCCAGTACAACGGTACTGTCATCGAGCCATGCGGCGAACTTGGGTGTTCTATCAGTCGGTAATGGCTGAGTTTGCGCCTTTTGCTCGATGACGTAGTCAAGTTGCCTAGCCTGATAAATGAGAACTCTTCGAGTCGCTCGGTCGTAGACAGCACATTTTGTGGAATTACAGCTACCAGCTGATATCGCGATGACCAGTGGACTCGATTGGGTTGAGAGCTTGCCAATTTTCGCCTTGTTCGAAAGTGCAATGACATGTAGTTCTCCAGCCCGCGTACAAAGCCACAAAGCTCCATCCTCACTGGCGAGATTTACTTGAGCGGCGGAATTGGCGGGCGACAGATGATATATCAGGTCGAAGGCGGTGGCTGCAGTACTGGACTTGTTGAGCAAGACCGAACTGTGGAAACGAGGAACACACATGAGCTTGTCTACTCGTGCATTGGGGCTTAGTTGAAGGCGCATTCACCCGCTTCTCAGGACTACGACCAGTCCTTCGCGGGCATGATGACAAGCGACGATTTGCTCTTTTCCGGTGGTCTGAAACACGCTGGTAAACGGTCGCAGACTTGATGCAGGCCAGAGTCTTATGCCGCCGTCCGACCCTCCAGTGGCCTATACGTCGGATGTCAGTATGGAGAGCGAGCTTGAGAAATCATCATCCATTCTTACGATAATGGCCGACTCGAGGCACGCAGCCACACTCCAGACGTTCTTACCGTTGTGGCCCCTGTGCGCAGCGATAGGTTTGATGTAATCTTCGCTGGAAGTTGTCGAGCTTGCGTTCGTGCTCCACAGGAGGCATTGAAGGTCCTGCGATGACAGCATTGGTTTTACAGCACTTGACTACGCTTCCTACGAGCTTACCTCGCCAACAGTCACAAGAATATCCAAGCTTTGTAGAAATGTTGCTCGCCATGGCCGGTGAGTGTGACCTCTGTAGATTGCACACTGAGTCGATCTGTAGGGCATGTGTCAGACGAGGCTGTCACGATCTCAAACAACTGACATACTTGGGCTCCGACCCTTCCGTCCACCTCCAAAGTCGCACGTCCCTATCGTCGGAGCCACTGGCCAGGACATACTCCGGGCTTCCGCCATCACTTTCCGAGAATGTAACAAAGAATACAGATCCCTGTAGGCAGTGCTCAGCAAGGGCGAAGCAGCACGACACGGGTAACGTGATTCGTACAGTATGACCGACCAAACGCCTTTCGATACGCGTGGGACTCTTGAAAGATGGTCTCCAGATGAGAACTTCGTTCATGATTGTTCCAACAGCTACACATGCATGAGTAGGATCTGTATAAGCGGGCTTCGAGAAGCATGCGGACCAAAGCAGAAGTGGCGGCTCGGTGGAGTAGGCCTTGTCCACGAGGGTTGGGACTGACGTGCCATTTTGGAAGCTATAGTGCAGTATGACATTATGTGAAGTGACGAGGAGAACAGCATTGGTCTGAGCAAGCGCATATTGGCAGTTGACTGTCTCAGTCTGGGAAGCAAGAAGTCCAAAATCTCATAGTCAGGCTCACGCTCAGCCAGCTAGCTGCCAGAATCCAGTCGGGAGCAGCCCAGGAGCAGATTTGTATGGCCGTAAAGCTGCGAGCTGGTATTAGTACTTGTAGGTTTGGCTGTCAGAAACAGGCAGCTAACACACGAGAATCGATCAAGCTCGAGAAGCGTGATGCGTTTTCCACCCCAGACTAGCAGTTGATGGCTCGCTGCAGCTTCTTGCGCTTTCGAGGGCTTCGCTATGATACCATGTATCCGTTCGAAGCTGTTTATTGCAATGCTGGCCAGCAGTCGCTTCTCCGTAGTGGCTGTGGCTGCGACATTGTAAATCTGCAATCGCGGACCTTGGCCAGCTACGAGCAGGCCAGGCTCGAGAAAGAGCAGCGCCGTCACCGGTACGCATGCGTATGTTGCTATGGTAGTCCCCACCGCATTGCCTGCAGTCGCATGCTGAGCGGCTTGACCAGACGACGTGCCGGTGGCATGGTCACTCATGTAGTGGAGCAGAGGCAAGCAGAATCTTGCAAGCAACAGCAGATGAAGAAGGCCCCACAACCCATGTTTGCCGGCAGCACTTCATGCGCACATAATTCGTCAGTGGTCACATTTCTGTTCATTCTTTACTCCAGCAATTCGCTCTGCTGGCTACATCTTTCTCGTGAGACCAGCACACAGCCAGAGCTTTCATGCTATTTCTGCCTGGACTGAAAGTTCTCATCCTGCCTGTCCTTTAGGCGGAATGTGCCTGCTTGAGCTCTTCCTTTGTCAGAGTTCGCAGTTTTCCGGGGTTGGCAGTCTTGCCTAAGGGTTTCACGAGCTGATGTCAGGACAGCTTCAAGCTTGACAGTTGATTCTAGCGAGACTTACCAGTTGCAGCAGATGTGACGACGTTGATGAGGCCTCCGATCTGAGTCTGGGTCTGCTTCCAGTAGCGGATCTCGGTGGGCTCGACGACGAGCAGTTCAACACGAGGATCGTTGGCAGTGCCATCATGAACACCGTCCTTGAGATCTCCGAACCAAGCGGAAATCATCGGGTTGAAGACCTCTGCGAAGTGAGCGTGGTCAGCGAGATCTGAAGATTCGCTGTCATATCGAAGTCTCACCCTTGATGCGAGCTCTGTCATTGCTGATCTTGGCGTTGCCTGCGACGGAGATCCAGTCGGTGGTGCCTTGATCGTAGAAGGAGACGTTGACTTCGGAATGGCTATCTACCTCGTCGAACTTGCCAGACTCGGAGTTTGCGATGAACTCGAAGACGAAGGGAGCCGTCTTGGAAGCTGGAGCCATTGCTCGGCTGCGGTAAATCATTGTAGGTAAGCAGCGGCGATTCAACAGGAAAGTATGTGATGGAGCGCAAGGTCTTACCTGTGAAGAGTGCCATCACGAGCGCGCGTTGTGAACATGCAGACCTTGGCTTCCTTGATGATGGTCCTGTGATCCCGTAAAGATGTCAGCTCACCGCTCATGCGCCAGCACTTGGCAGCCACTTTCACCACTTACTGAAGCTCTGCGACCTTCTGTTTGGGTGTTGCTGGGCTCTCATTGGCCTCTACATAATCGTATGAGCAGGATGAGTCCATAGTCGTGTCCCGAGAAGCATTCAATGCCAGGAAGTGAAGGTCAGGCGCATGATGTCATCGCAAGCGTTACGCAAGTGAAGACGGGAGCAACAGAGATAGGACAAGAGAGGAAGACAGTGGGAACTCAGCCAGATGTACGAGCCATCACTCTGATGCGGACGCTGAACGCACCAACGTAGGGGTCCTTGGACGCGGCTGCTGAGCTGTCGGCTGGCATCTTGACGGTAGGTGCTACTGCAAATCGGGCGGTGGCGGACGAGGCGAGGAAGCGAGCGCGAAGGTGGGCGGCTGGCTGGCTGGCGTGTGCTGCTGCTTGCGTTGATCTGAGCGACTGTCGAAGCTGCGAGAGGCAAGTGCGTCTGAGCATGCGAGTTTGTCTGGAAGCAACGAGCGGAACCTGGCGGGCGAAATGCCCGGTTCAGCGCGGTCGATCTCGATGACACCGGGGAATCGGGATGCACCTGCAAGCGAGGTCTGGTTGGGCGAAGATGCATGCTGAGCAGACTGTTCTATACTACAAACGACAGGTACCATCATTTGGAAAGACCATACTGCTCGAATCGATGACAAGCCGGAAGACTGGTATACATGTGGCGCGGGGGCTACCGCCTTTCTCGTCATTCGTCGTAAAACTAAGCATCATCATCGCGGTTGTCGTTGTTTGTGTGACAGGCTCATGAAATTACTCGTAGCAGTATTCTAGAAGACTTCGTCTGCCAAAGGGCAGTTGGCAAGATCATGGCCTGCATCATCGGACTGAGATTAGCGAGTGCAGGTGAATGAAGAGGAATTGTCGACATACCATGCTCTTCACAGTCGTCGCACCAAGGTTCGTCTGTGTCGGGGTTTGGAAGGCGTTTCTGAACAAGCTCGCCGCCCGTTGCCGAGTCACCAAAGATGGGGCAGTCCTGGACAATTTAGCGTCAGCATCGTGCAACCAGTAGGCATCGACAATTGCCTTCTCACCTTGACATTGTGCTCTCCCTTGCATAACTCGCACAGGTTGTCGTCATAGTCCTCTTCACTATAATGGCTTGCAGATCTTCGACCAGAGGCGTCCTCCGAGGTAGACGTCTGGCTCACCTTTGTCGAGGCCATCGAGGAGACGGAAGATCTCACAGGCTTAATGGTCGACTTGCCTCTTCTGGGGCTGTCGGTCAGACTGCCTGCATCTGCGCCATCGGGATGTGTTCGGCTAGCGTTCCTTGCCTTTGAGGCGGCAGTGAGCGCACTTCTTGCGTCCTCGAGCATGCTCTCGAGCTCTCCCTCGCGGAAAATCTTGGCTTCGACAAGCAATTCGAGTTGCGCAACCTCTGAGTTCAAGGCTTCACAATCTTTGTGGTACTTTCTCTCCAATTTCTGGACAGCCTCTTTGAGCTCCTTCACTTCGGCCTCGAGCAATTCTTGGCTGCTTGTCTTTGGAGGCAAGTTTGGCCTAGGTGACATGGCTTGGTTGCCTTCTCCAGGTCGTTGACCCTCGATCTGTTCGGCCAGGCTGTGTTCATAGCGTTTCAGTACACGAATATCACTTTAGCTTTGGCGGTGCCTCACCTGTTTACAGTGCTCTCAAGGGCTTTCTGGCCTTCCTTGAGGCTGCGAGCTTCCTGCTGCAACACCTCATTCTCATCCCTGAGCTTGGAATTATCGCCTTCTGCCTGCTTAAGGAGAATCTTGAGTCCTTCAATTTCGTCTTTCCGCATCGATGCTTCGTCTTTCAGAGATGCGCGACGATAGTTTGAGTTCAATGAGGTTAGACTGGAGAAGCTTGCAACGGATCGGACCGAGGTATTCGAGTCTCGTTTCCGTCGTCCAGACGAGGAGGCAGCTGACAGGGGACTCTGATTAGGAGACATAGCGGTACTCTTATCGTGTGGTGAGAGATGCTGGTCTGTACCGCTTGCACCGAAAGCAGCTTGTAATGTCGGGTGTTGAGTGTCGGTGTCAGTAGGTGCCGTAGAGATTCTGGGCAACCTCGCGTTCAAAGCTTGCTCCAGTTTTTCGTTGAGTCGCTTGATTTCAGCATCCTTCACGTGCAGGGCACCTTCCATTGTACCCAATCCAGCAGAGGATGCTGGATCCTCCATTTTGCCCTCATCTCGAATTTCCTCCATGAGCTTGAGCTCCTCTTGCATTGATGTCAAATCAGACGTGAGCTTCTGGACTTCACGCTCTCTTTCCTTCCTCTCGTGCTGAGCAACGGTAAGCGCAGAGCGTAGATGTGCCAGCTCATCGTTGCGCGCCCCTGACGATGCATTCTGCTGCTGCTCATTGCGCAGAGACTCCAATTCGGCTCGCTCGTTCTCCAGAGTGTGTTTGCTTTGAGACAGTGCAGCCTCAAGCTCTTGCACTCGTAGTTCGATCTTATCCTTCTCTGCCTTTACTGCATCCACCTTTTCTCTGAGGTCTTTCAGCTCGCGTTTGGCCTTGTCACTAGCCTCACTAGTCTCGCGTCGCTTGTTCTTCTCTTTCTCGAGTTCGGTTTCGAAATCAGCTCGTGTCTCGTCAGCTTGCTCTTCCAGGTTGTTGATTCTCTTCTTAAGATGCTGCACTTCTGCGCGCAAGTTGTCATTCTCGATGGCAGTGGCGGACTCTTGGCTGTCCATGCCTCTACTCGCCGACATGCTTGCTGCCAACAGCGCGTCGGTACTGTTTGTCTCGCGAGCTTTTTGATCCTTCGCTTCAAGGAGCGCCTGCTGCCTTGCAACTTCTTCTCGTAGCTCGTGTAGCTGCTGCTCGCGGATCTGCAAGGCTTCGTGCGTATTCTGGAAGTCGTCTTCAAGGTTGCGGCACTTGTCTTCGTAGAGGTCTACCATGCTTCTCCCCGCCTTTTGTAGCTCGTCCACTTGACTAGCCAAGGATTGGGCCTCCTTTGCTGCGGCATCACGTTCGTTTTGTATGCGAGCAAGAAGCTCGTGGCCTTGTGCGAGTTCTGCCTCCATGGTGGACTTGCCATCTTTTGACTGTGATATCTCGGCTTTCGCATCTTCCAGCTCGCTCCGGTATCTTGCCAGTTCCTGCACGTGCTTCTCTCGTTCAAGCTGTAGCTCGTCCACTGCGCTGGCTTCATCGATTCTGCTACTTGCAGCACGACGTTTGAGCTCATCGACCTCAAGTTGCAGCGATTTGACCCTCTTCTGCTCATCTTTATATTCGGCTGTGAGTTCAAGCAATTCTAGTTTCGCTTGCTCAGCCTCGTGAGTCATCTTTGCTAGATCTTCCTTGGCCTCCTGGAGTGCGTGTATATGAGCCTGGCTAGTTGCTGGCTGCTCATCGTCCGAGCCAGCTTCGCTTCGATGCCCGAGGCGAGACGGAGGCCCTGATAGAAGGGATGCCCGTGATGACGCTCGGCTTACGGACCGAGCAACAGAGCCAGTCTGAGATAGTCGCGAAGATGGTCGTCCAGCAGGCGTTGTCGGCCTTGCCGTGAAGCTGTGCGCTTTAGCCGGTGTAGGCGCTGGGGCAGCTCCATAGCCTAAGTTGGCTGGAAGAGGCGGCACGGAGGGTACTTCTGATGTTCGAGAGCGAAGAGAAGACGGAGGTCGTCGAATACTGCTAGCAGGCCCTGGTGTCGCCGGACCGCCGAACGACTTGCGAGTGGTCACTGCCGGTGGTGCTGTGTTTCCAATGCTTGGTCGAGCAGTTCGTATGGGCTTCGGCGTAGGACCGCCTGTCGTAGCTGTACTGGCAGTGGAGCTGGCGAGTATTGTCGACTTGCGTGGGCTGCGAACAGTTGGCTGTTGTGCAGGACTGCCCGTCTGAGCTTTGCGTTCCTGCAGCTGTTTTGCGGTCAGGTTGAGATAGCTGCTAGCTCGCGAACCCGCGGTTATTCGAGATGTAGCAAGCTGAGTGGCTTGTGTTGAATCTTTCGTCGCGTTACGGGCTGTGGTAGAGGGTGCTATCCCTGCACCACTGCGTCGCGGCAGTTTCATCGGGGTGACTCCATACTGACTGCCTGCATTCGACAGCGATGAAGGTGGTCGTGACCGCGTCAGGCCACTGATTGATGGAGGTGACACCTCTACGGTCGCTCGAGAGGATACGACTTCCACCTTGGACAGCTGCGCGAATATACCACAATCTGCCGGGCACGCGAAGTACTGATTCCTGCAGCGTGTCAAGCACGTGATCAGACGCTGGGCAGATTGGAGAGACGCGTTATGCTTACCCCATTACGGTTCCGTTGTTCTTGCCTCTTCCGACGTACTCTCCAATCAATTCAATACCCGCCCATGTTCCCGGCTTGCCTTGTACTTCTCCTACGTATCTCAATGTTCCCTCCATGCCGACCGCCTTGACCTGGTCACCAACTTGTGGCAGACCATCGTCTCCCGCCTGTGACGCCTGCAAGTGATGCAAGGACGACTGAGCGGTTGAGAATGATGATGTGGATGATATAGTGCTCGCTCTTCGTGCGAGGCCAGTGCTGCCTGGAGCGAGTCCAGGAGCTCCGCCGGTTCGCCTAGCAGGTGTTTGTGGCATATCCGCAGGCAACGGTGATCTTGAGCGTGCTTCTGTCTGTCCATGAGCAGACATGTAGCTGGAGCTCGAGAGAGATGAGCCTGGTCGCACAAAAGATGCAGCAGGCCCGGGCGTTGAGGTGGGTGTGCCACCTTCGCTGTCACGCTTGTTGACCGACCGCAGGCCGAATTGAGAGGTGCGCTTGAGGGCAGACGCAGAAGAGGGTATTCGGCGAATAGGACGTGGACTGATGAACTCAGGCGGCGACTGCTCGGACAATGGCTGCAGCATCTCTACCTCGTCATCGTCTGTTGTTCCGACTGCGAGACCACCCAGGGCCGATCTCCTGCCTGAAGCACTTTGAAAGCTGGCTGGGTCCTTGACTCGCATGGCAGACTGCAGCTCTGCCATATGCATAGCGATGTCGTCATTCTGCGCAGCGCGCATGCTTGTTTTCGTAGGGCTTGCGCCTGGACTAGCTAGTCCAGACTTGCGTCTGCCAGTGCCACCAACCGCGCCTGAACCTCCTGGCGTGGGCAAGCCCGTCGCTGTCGCCAGAGACGAGCGAGGCCGGCTCGCCATGACGTCGGTGTGCTTTGTATACCGACGTCGCCTGCTTTATCGCGTAGGAATTGCTCTTTTGTCAAGTCTCAGAGCGCTGACACGACTCATCAACAAGCCAGGTCGATCACCGCGCGAAGGTGGCGACTCAGTCAGACAAATGCTGGCACAGCTTGCACACATGCAAGAGCTGCATGCTCTAGTCATTACAAGCAAGTTCATTCTATTTCCTAATCTAGGACTTCTGCCATCGGCCAAAGTAGGATTCAAACAAGGCCGCGATGGTCCACTGCACGTTTGCATCACATTTGTCAGACAGGTGGCTCATGAAAAAGTAAGGATGGTCACGCCCACCTTGCGATTCTCGGCTTCAGGGAAGACCAAGGAGCGATCAGAGTAGAAGACTTCGTCGTCGACCTCTTCAGACTTGCGCGGCAGACAATGCATAAATTTCCAGTCAGGATTAGCGCCGCCGCGTTTTGCAAGATCCATTGTGATTTGATAGCCTTTGAACGATGCAAGACGGGCAGCTTTCTCAGACTCTTGTCCCATAGATATCCTGTGATGCGCGAGACATGCTCCGCTTAGCTGGATCTGCCTGCGCATCTGGCCGACACAGGGCTCACCAGGTGTCTGTCACGATGATATCTGCGCCTTTGACTGCTTCTTCCGGTGTATGGAAGTACTCGAGGACAGTGCTGGCTGCGGATCCACGAGAGCTCTCGTTCGATAGGCCTTCTTGGGCCGTCTTCATCACCAAATCTTCCAAAGGGTAGCCTTTCGGGGTCGCAACCCGGAGCTTGATTCCAAGTCGGGCAAAGGAGACGATCATATCGTTCAGAATGTTATTGGAGTCGCCTACCCATGCTACTGTGAGGCCACGCAGCGACGAGAGGGAAGGTGTGTTGGGTGAGTAGGTCTCGAGCAGGGTGAGAAGGTCGGCTAGAATCTGAGTTGGATGATAGAGGTGTGAGAGTGCATTGATGACTGGGACGCTCGAATGCTCTGCAAGAGTCTGTTACGAGGTTCAGCTGGTTTTGTAGAGACCCAATTGCTGAGAAGCAGCCAGCAACCCACCTCGACTTCAGAGTGATGTCCGACACGTGCCATAATTCCGTCTACCATGGATGATATGACCTTTGCAGAATCCAGGAGTGACTCGTTGACGCCGAGTTGGATGTCCTGGGATCCGAGGAACATAGCATGGCCACCTGAACACAAAGCGTCAGCTGAGTATAGATCAATTTATGGCAAGACCGTTGCTCACCCAAAAGAGCGGTTGCACTTTCGCTAGCCACACGAGTTCGTGTGCTCCGTTTGCTCATGAGGATGGCGACGGACCGGCCTTTGAGCAGTTCAGACTCCTTCGGATGGCCGTACTGCCCAGCCTGCAAGGGCGTCTGATGCTGGCGAAAGGCCTTTTTCATGCGACCCGCTGACTCGAGCAGTGTTCCTATCTCTGGGACGGTAAGATCCGCCAGCGACAGGAGATGCGGGGGCTGCAGAGTGGGAGCATTCTTGACAGATGCGCTGCTGAGTGCACGAGCGACGGAGCGAGACGCCATGACGAATGCCGTCTTGCGTGAAACGTTGTCGCACTGGACAGAACGCGCTCTGCAGGAAATGACCGGACAGCATAGAAGCGAAAACGTGATCGGCTTCGCATGCGGCGGCCAGTAGCAATTACAACCTCGCTTGTTCCGTCACATCACTATAGTAGATGCTGCCTATACCTTCTCTTTATACGCAACTCTTTCACGCCGCGTTACCTTCCTTACCGCTGGCATAGATACGAACTCACAGCTTGTCGCCGATCAGCCTCTTTCCTGCCGAACGCGCATTTCAAGACAAGACAGTGAGAGGCGCTCAAAGCATTTCGCGGGCCATTCGAACTTCGAGACTGGCCCGTTCGGCCATGAATGGGCACGCGTCAGCGGCGCTGCCCTCGTCATCCGGTCCAGCTCTGAAGTTCGAGGTCCTGGCACAATGCTCCACTACGAAAGCACGCGTGTCACGTATGACATTGCCGCATGGCGTCACGTATACACCGACCTTCATGCCAGTTGGTGAGGCGGCTCATACTGAAAGCTCGCATCTTTCAGGCAGGGCCAGCTGATGGAAAGCGATTTTGTGTGGCAATTGTAGCTACCCAAGCGACGATGAAGGGCGTGACACCCCGTCAGGTCAAGGATGTTGGCATCAGCCTTATCTTGAACAATACGTATCATCTCAGCTTGCTCCCAGGAACCGATATCCTCGATCTTATAGGCGGTGAGCAGGTCTCAAGTGCTTGACCACCCTATTCTTCGACTGAGACTAGTACGGCAGGCTCGCACGAATTTCAAGGGTGGCACGGCAATCTCCTCACTGACAGTGGTGGCTTCCAAATGGTGTCTCTGTTAGCACAAGACATTAGACAGTCTCGTCCCCAACAGTTCTAACCTTTCTCGCGCAGTGCCAAGCTGTCAGTCATCACAGAAGAAGGTGTGCTGTAGGTTCATGTCAATAGACCTTGGACATGGTCCGATGCTGAGCATTTGAAGCCAACATCTAGGTTCGAGAACCCTTTCAAGCCAGGCGACCGAGTCATGTTGAAACCCGAAGACAGCATGCGGATACAGCATTCAATAGGCGCCGATATCATGATGTGTGTGGCTACATCAGCGCACACACGTAGTTCAACCGCTCAGTCAATCCAACAGGCAGCTGGATGATGTCGTGTCATCTTTAACCGAAGCAGTCCGGATGCGAGAGGCCTCCGAGCGATCTGTCCGTTGTGAGTCTACTTTTCTGCGGACAAGTCGCTTTGCACGTTCAATGCTGATAAACTTACTTAAAAGGGCTTGATAGATGTATTGAAGCGCACGAATCCAACGGGCGGCATCACAAGCAGAATCTTTTCGCAATCATACAAGGTATATGGCGCAGACCACCTCCTCTTTGCAAGTCTCCCGAAGGCTGATCGCAATGCGCAGGCGGTTTGGATCATGAGTTGCGGGATCGCTGTGCGCTTGCTTGTATGAATGAGCCTACCTCCAACCCATGCTAACGGCATTGTCCACCAGGTCTGACCGAAATGCTAAAGAGGTCCAACCGACTACCAGGGTATGCAATTGGCGGTTTGTCCGGTGGAGAGTCAGTTGCAGCTTCTTCGAATAATTCTGACGTGTGACTGACCATAACAATCTTGCAGGGAGAAATCCATATTCTGGAAAATGTGAGACTGCCCTCGAAGACGCCTGCATTCGCCCGCTGACCTCGTTCGTAGAGTCTTGCAATGTGCCAGTCGGCTGCCAGAGGAGAAGCCGCGCTACTGCATGTGAGTGCTAGTCAACATCACTCGTGGACGCCGTACTGATACTGGAACGCCGTATTTTCGCAGGGGAATCGGCTATGGTGAAGATCTACTGGTCTGCGCTGCTCTCGGCGTCGACATGGCAGATTGTGTCTTTCCAACGAGGACAGCGGTATGCCGGCGGTCGTCTTGTCCTCATTGAATTAGTTGGCTGATTCAGATCTTTTCGAATCAGCGGTTCGGTCTAGCATTGTCTTTCAATGGTCACCTCAATCTGCGATTGCAAAAGTACGCTCAAGATTTCGACGTCATTGACAAGGACTGCCCATGCCCCACCTGCGACTACGGCAACGGATCGTCCCGGTCGTACCTGCACCACCTTGTGACTCGGGAAACCGCTGGCGCACATGCCATCACACTGCACAATCTGACATATCAGGTAAGCTACCGCGCATAACAATGTTGCCAAGTCAAGCTGATTCTAGCGATGTTCTTAGCACCGACTCATGCAAGGGGCACGAGAAGCTATACTTGAAGATCGCTTCCCTCAGTACCTGAAAGACTTCTTCCGCAGGTTCTTCAAGAGGGGCGAGGACTATCCGTGAGTGTTTCTCTGCGGAAACGTCACACAGACTTATATTGATGGCCTCGTGAAACCTCCGGGCAAAAGCAAATGGGCGGTGGATGCATTGCGTTCTGTAGGAGTTGATGTCCTTGAAGACCTGCCAGGTGTAGTTCCCAAAGGAGACGCCAAGTGGGATCCTGCAGACTAGCTGTAACTTTCATGTCAGCTTCCGCTCGTCCTCTCTGTAAAGGCTACGAGCGGCTTTTCGCATATCGGTTGCCACTTATCAGTCGTCTCGTCGTCGCACTTAGGATTCTTTTGCCACCTTTGTTTCCGGTCCATCATAGGAACATGTCACGAAAGCACAGCGGCAGCGGGTTGTTGGCTCTACGCTCACCACTTACGGCTTTGCTCACTCTCGACAACGCCAAAAATGTGAGTTGCGCTCCTGCGATGGACATGCAATTGTGGTTGTCAAGCAGTGCTCGAGCAACGTGACCCAGATCTCGAATCCCTCAAAATAACATTTGAACTCGCGCTGATGGTCGTTTCTGTCCATCTGTAGCTGCTCCTATGGTACACCGTATACATCTACGTGCTGGCGGCATATCGCACAACACGCGCACAAGGCCTGATCGAGACCGCAACATCGGTTTACCTGAAGACGGCGCAGTACTTATACAATATTATCTTGAGCTCGCCGCAGGGCAGGAAGAAGCTCAAGGCGGAGCTCAGCTTGGCTAGAGCTGATTTAAAGCAGAAGCTGATTACCGAGAAGGAGGCCAAAGTCAATGCGCTCATCAAGCATGACACACTGCCACTCCAGGGCAGGAATCGAGAACAGCTCAAGACGCTGTTTGATGAGCTGGAAAAGATACAGAAAGCCGAATGGGAGACTGGAAAAGTCAGGTGCGTGATTTACAGCAGCCTACGCAATCGTGCTCTCGCAGACGGTGCGTTTGAATTCTCAGTGGCGCAATCTACCATGGCCATTCAGAAGGCACCGAGCTCGGCCATAGCATCAATGATGGTGAGCTGTACTACGACAATGTTTTTTTATATGTGTCCAGAGCTGAGCTCTCATCTACTTGTTTCGTACCAGCCATGCAGCGCTTCCTGCTCTCGAATCCTTTACACCCGGATGTGTTTCCAGGGGTTCGCAAGATGGAGGCCGAGGTTATAGCAATGACACTCAGTCTGTTCAACGCTGAGCCTGGTCGTGGCTGCGGTACGACTACGTCGGGAGGCACTGAAAGCATCATTATGGCTTGCAAAGCGTATCGCGATTGGGCAAAAGCTGAGCGGGCCATCACTCGGCCAGAAATGTAAGAGTCAGGCATATCTGTAAAGAGATTAGTATTCGCTTAAAGAAAGACACCACAGGGTCATACCAGCCTCGGCCCATGCAGCTTTCGATAAAGCAGGCGAATATTTCGGAATTACAGTCAGGCATATTCCAGTAGATCCAGTAACGCGCAAGGTCGATTTGCGGAGAGTCAAGCGAGCCATGAATGCGAACACCATCATGGTATGCGAAATCGGCTTTGTCGGCCAGCTGAGCTTGGAGCTAATTCTTTGACTATAGCTCGTCGGCTCGGCTCCAAACTTCCCAGATGGCATCATAGATCCGATTCCAGAGCTCAGCAAGCTGGCCGTCAAGTACAAAGTGCCGTTGCATGTCGATTGTTGTCTGTACGTGGCAGATCCAGTAGCAGGCTGTGATTGAGTGACTAAGGCACCGCTGTCAGTGGCTCGTTCATAGTTCCGTTCCTCGAGGAAGCTGGCTATCCTGTCGAACTTTTCGATTTCAGATTGCCTGGTGTGACCAGCATTAGTTGCGATACACATAAGTGTACGTACTGCACCCATCGTTCCTTCCTCCTCTTCCATTGACATTGGCACTATTGTAGACGGCTTTGCGCCGAAAGGCTCCTCCATCATAATGTGTGAGTGCGGGGCCATCGAGTCCGGCACTGCAGTTCCGCTGACGAATTTCGTCTCTCGCCCAGACTCGGAGCACAAGTGGCGACATTACCAGTATTTCTGCACCACACAATGGCCAGGTGGAGTGTATGCATCGCCGAGCATAGCAGGCTCCCGGGCGGGTGCCCTGTTAGCTGGTGCTTGGGCTGCTCTGCTATCCATGGGTCGCGAAGGCTACCTGGAGTCCTGCAAGCAAATAGTGGGTGCCGCAAGAAAGATAGAATACGGTATTCGCGATTCTATCCCGGAACTTAGCGTTCTCGGCAATCCTCAAGTCACGGTCATTGCGTTCAAAAGCGACAGTCTCGATATTCTAGCCGTTGGTGACAAAATGTCCGAGAAAGGATGGCATTGTCAGTGTTGAGCTCGCCATTTTGTACCTTCGGAAACGACTGACGTGTCGAAACAGTGAATGCCTTGCAGCACCCCCCTGCCGTTCATATCTGCTGCACGCGTCTGACTGTGCCAGCCGTCGATCGCTTCCTGCAGGATCTGCGAGAAGCTGTGGACGAAGTCAAGAGCGTGCCTGAAGGCGGCCCGCAAGGCACCATGGTGCAGATATATGGGCTTGGCAAATCACAGATATCCGGCTCGTTCATAGTCTCGGAATTTGTCAAGCTTTATCTCGATGTTCTGTACGATGTATGATGGCTGGCATTTACAATGACGAGTCAAGGACACTTCCGCAATTTCAATGATACAAATACACGTCTACAATAGTCAAAAAGCTCTCACGCCAGCCACGGATGGTCGTTGACCTGGCAGATATTGAACCTTTCCACCGGATCGACACGTAGACAGCCAGCCATCAGGTCGAACGGCAAGGCTGGTAGGGGGATGATGGGCTCCGATATTTGGCCTGAAGGGTATTCGCTTCAGCTGCTATCCGACGTGTGACTGACACTTATAAAGTAAGACCAACCTCGACATGCTGCCTCCGCCGAAGCGAAGGGACCTTTGCCGGTCAAGAGAACCGACAGAATGCAGCCCATTGCCCATATTTCTGCTTGCGGCGTTTGGAAAACTTGACCCTTCAGGACCTCGGGCGGAGCGAAATTAATTGTCTGATGCCAATCACACGTCAATTGAGATGATCCGTAGCACCGATGGGCATCAAGCTCACCCCTCGGAACTTTTCATTGTAGGGTGCTGGCTTCGCTGGATCCAGCATTTGCGCTGACCCGAAGTCTATGAGCTTGACCCGATAGCTTGCGTCTATGACGATGTTCTCGTCCTGAACTCTGCCATCAGCGGTACTCGCCGTTGGGTAGCAAGGGTGAATGACCCACTTTGAGGTCACAGTGGACAATGCCTTTTCGGTGAAGATATAGAACGGTTGAAGCAATCTGCTTGAAGATGTGTTTGCAAGTCTCCTCGGGCAGATACTCCACCTCCTCGAGGCACTCGAATAGATCGGTCGAGGCGCGTCGGAGGGCGTGTGGACGAGGTGCGGCTCCCACACTGAGCACCTCAGGCTGCGCTTGCGCTTTGCCGGGGCACATTTGGGATCTCGAGCTGACGCTTTTACGCCTGGCTTGCAGATGGCTTTCATTCACCAACGCATGCTGTGTGGTAGGGTTCCAAACACTGCCGAAGTATTCCATGACCTGCCGAAATACCTCAGCATGCGCGTCCAGCGGAAAAGTTTGGGCAGACTTACAAGATATACGAATGTTTCGTCCTCCACCATGTCGACATAGCCTATAACTCCCGGATGGGATATCTGGCGCAATACGAAAGCCTCGCGCGGGACCAGAATCGTAGTTGAGAGAAGTTTTGGGTCCCAGCCACGAACAGCCAGCCATTGCTCAGGACCCATCTTGGACTTCCACAAGATCTTGATCGCAACGTGCTGGCGCTGACACTTGCTGATAGCACGTATCACAACACCGTAGCCGCCTGCGCCAAGTTCCTCAACGATGTCGTATCGACTCATGAGCCATGGATGCAATCCGTGACCGAGCCCCTGTATCGCAGCAAAAGAGAGCTCTTCTCCAGGTCGAGTGTTGCCGCCTTCTGCGCTTCGTGGCGAGCAGTAGCTCTCAGGAGTAGGCGGACATAAAGGGGAAGCTTCACGTGCATGGTGTACTGGCGAGAGTGGTTCAACGATTTGGTCAATGCCGGCGGCACATTGCTCTGATTGCAGTATCGGCTTCTCATCCGTAGTCCAAGCGTAATCCTCTCCATGCTTATTCTCGTAATCCGGCGAGTTTGGCGTAGGAGGAAAGACGAGGTATGGCAGCTGCGACGGCAGTTTTAGGAACAGTGACTTGGCCAGTTCAGACGGCCGCTTCGATGGCTGGGTGGCGGGGTGGGGCATGGCGGTTCGCTCGGCCGTAAGTAGCTGCGGTGGGAAGCGACCGTTTCGCGTAACGAAGCAGAGCAGAAAGGTCTTGCTATCTCTCTGCCGTTCGACAAGGATTCAGCGCCACGATCCCAAGGGGAAACTTCGCAAAGGGGCAGCCTGGACTGTAGTGGCGCATAGGCTGGGGCGAGGCAGTCGTACCATTCCCGCATACTTGGGCTATCTCCAGGAAGATCAACGCAGATTGACAGGCATGTCGGATATGCACGCATCGACGTTGTTGCAGGAAGTGGCTGCTCTTTCTGGGTGCATGCATTGCGTGGCGGCTTCACGATAAGGCGATCGCCGTTTCATGCACTTGATGAGGAAGGAGTTGAAACGATCTTGATATTCTTCACGAGAGAAACTTTACCACACAAGGAAGTGCATGCGGACTTGAGATGTTCTTCCAACTTTGCACGACTTGAGAAATGTACGCTCCATTTGGCAGAAGTCCAAACCACGACTCCTGCCAGAGGACCGAAGAGACCGTACAGACTGTTTCTCGAGAACGCATCTGTTTACGGACAACGAGACAACATTGTGCGCCTGACCAAACGGACATGCCGGTAGCGACCAAGCGTCACGTGCGACTTCGCGAGCTGTGCATCGAAGCCGGCCGTAGCGAACAAAGGCAGGCCGGTTGAGCTCCAGGGGTCCCCGCCAGCTGCTTGCTGAAGACAGGCAAGCTTAGCTGCATACCAAGTCAACTGTAGAGAGACGCGACATACCACAGGAGCTGGACACAGTCAAATCGTACCTGAAACGCACAAGATGAAGCTGGCGAAAACCTCCACTGTCGTAGTCGGCGGAAGATGGGTACTGCCACTGGTGGCATGCTTGACCTTGTTTTCGAATGTAGCGAACGGTGCTAAGATGCCGGCTTGCACGACATCTTGCACCATAGTTGGCAGTGAGTGCCTGTACTTTTGACGGTCTGATTTGCTTGCGTGAATGCTGAACTGGACATCTTGCCTCTGCCTTTGCTCTTGCAGCTTGCACAGCCGAGGATCTATGCTCCACATCATGCTTTGGGGTCTGCCTGACTTCGGCATGCTCTAGCGCGCTGGATCAGCAGCTTCTTATCAAGGCTTGCTCGGGCTCTTTTAGCGCTGCGGCTGCCGACAAGCCATCGAGCGTGGCAGAAGCCGAGACGTCCACAGTCAAGGAAAAGACCAAGACCAAAACCAAGTCGCCTTCGGAAACATCAAAAGTTCCTGCAGGATCCAAAGACGATGATCCCGACGCGAATGACGCTATGATGGCTCGGCCAGGAATGTCTTCCAAATCGTCCAGCAACTCTTCGACAGCGAATAACTCGACGGATACTGGAGAAGAGACTGACAACAGCGAAGGAACTCACATGTACCAGCCTGCGATCCGCCAGATCTTGCTGGGTCTGGCTCTGTTCGCCGTTGGCCTCAGCTGGCTGTGAGCCCGCTCACAGCGACCGAGTGAGCATTGGCGTTGTTAGAACAGCGCATAGCCCTGTCAAAGCTTCTTACCGCAGTATGGATGGCTCTGGCTAGCCCTGTCATGCCGATTTATACCCATTAGATACCCTTTTGCGTCGTCTGCATGATGCGGCTTGCAGAACAATGAAGCGAGGCGACGGCGCAATATAGCACGCGTATCAGGCTGAGAGGACTCGGGTGCATCTTCAGTTGCGTGAGCTGTTTGTCGCAGCTGCATGTCGCAGTTGCCATGTGCGGCTACTGGTGTGAGGCTGACCCAAGAGCAGCCAGCTTGCTTCACATCCAGCAAGCAATCTAGGCGCCCTCGCGCCCCCGCTGTGGCCATGGCGAGCCATGCGAAGGTGGAGCACGCAGTGCTTGAGCACTATTACGATAATGTCCTGTCGCTCGAGGGTTACCTGTCTGCCTGTCTGCCCGTCGAGGTCGTGCAGCTGCTCGTGGACCCGCAACTCGCGCCGCCTGGCTGCCGCTTGCTGCTGCAAGAGACGCGCATCGCATGGACGACGGACAGCAGTGCTCCCAGAGCCTTCCACATAGACGGCCGTCCAAGTCGCTCGCTGCAAGAAGTCGTGCGACGCGCTGTGCATGATGTCCTAGCTGTGTCTCCGCGTACTCCAAACGTGCTCGCTTCCGGCTACAGGTTGGTGAGTATACGGGCTTTGAAGCAGGTGGCCAGCTCGCTCATTCGAAAAAGAAACTCGCAGTACAACGGGATCGTCACCAATCAGACAAGCAACACATCGCTGGCTGACCTCGAGGAGTCCAAAGCCTGGGATGCCGTCCTCCAGCAGTGCGCCAAATCGTGTCACGTGCGATGCGTGCGCGTCGAGCTGACCCTGCAATTTTGCAGTATCGGGGAGCATTGCCTTCTACATCTTCTCAAGAACACATCCATCTACGTTTCGATACAAGGCGGCTCTCTCCGCCAGATTTGTGGTTTTCCCATCCATGAACTCCCGCTTCACGGCAAACGCGCGCGAACAGACTGCACGAGTATTGAGCGTCCAGTCAAACGACAGAGACGTAGCGCATCCGGAATCAGGACATCAGCTGCATCGGAGAGACTCCTGAATAGGCAAGCCATCTTCTACGCAAACCTCGCCAAGAGCGCACGCTCCAAACCCACGGGCTTGGGTAATAATAGTACGTCAGTTGCTCGACGGTACCACGGCGACCTGCCTGATGCATGCTTCCTCGCAGACGTACTCAATACTATTCGCGAGATGTTTCCAATTCTCGAGCTTGAAGCTATGGCAGACGAACTTGCGCCGGCCCGGCATCTTGCAAAGCACATCTGGCCCCGCTGTTTCAATCTCGCACCGGCAGTAACCAGTCACGACAAGACTACAGTAGCGATGGACAAAGTCATAATGGTGCAAGGAGCGCTTGCTACCCCGCGCAGTCTGAAGTCAGCGCTTCCTCTGCTCAAAGAGCTGCTGGACCGCCACTCTAAGCTGGACTATGCAAGACTGCGACTGGAAATGTTGCCTTCTACTGTCAGTGTTGCTTCTAACAGGGAACATGGTCGTAATTGGAAGCTGATGATACAATGAATGTTGACCATAGCAGCTCAAGAAAACTGAGTTGACGGAAAGTGATAAGGCTGAGCTGTTTGTGAGCAAGAGGCATTGTTCGCGCCCTTATATGGTCTGATCACGCTATACAGCATGCAATCTCCGAGGACAGTCCACTGCCCTTCACACAGCATCAATTGTCAGAAAGTCTACCTTCCGCTCACGACACAACCACCGAGAGCCTCGCAACACAGGCATACGGGTCGAGCCGCCTCGACAACCAGGCGAAAGCTCAACCTGTACCGCGCTTCGTGGACTTTACGATTCCCCATCATCGCGTCGCCAAATTCCTCCATGTATGCGTAAGAAGGGTGTTGCCAAAAGCCTTGCTGGGCTCCAAAGAAAATATGCAGCTGCTTGAACTTCGTAAGTTTTCACCGACTGGCTCTAAATGCAATGGTACTCAATGGTATCGTTCGATGTATAGACATCAAAGCATTCGTCTCCGCGAAACGCTACGAAACCTTCTCGGTACACCAATTGATGCAGGGAATAGCGGTCAAGGCTGTCACGTGGGTTTTTCCACAAAGAAAAGCCAGCCGCACAGCGAGTACTGCGATGGAATTGGCACGGCACAACATTGAGGATCTCCTAGTCTGGATATTCGACCACTATGTGATCGATCTTCTTCGGGTATGTCTAAGTTGGCGTCAATTTGACCGGTATAAACTGACTATGTCGAGTCTCTATTCGATTGTCTAGTCAAATTTCTACATTACAGAGTCCGCTGCTACCCACCGCAAGACGCTCTATTTTCTTCAGGATGACTGGCACACCATATGTACGCCATTGGTAGACCACATGACGAAGACTTTGTTTCGACCAATATCAGAAGAGGAAGGCGCACGTGTACTACAAGGCGTGGATCGGAAATTGGGATTCTCACACGTCCGCTTCTTGCCTAAAGAACGCGGCGTTCGGCCTATAGTCAATCTCAGTCGCCGTCCTGCCACTGGCCAGTCGGGAACCCGCGGTCTGTCGATAAACCAGATTCTCCAAAACGCCTTTGCCATCCTTACTTTCGAAAGAGATCGACATACTGAGAGTGTGGGGAGTTCCACTATGGCATTTGTAGATGTCTATCGCCGCCTCAAGGCATACAAGTCCCTTCAGGCAGCGACAAGTGGCGGTGGTTCTCGCTTGTACATGGTCAAGCTGGACATCCGGGCCTGCTTCGATACAATCGACCAACGGAAACTCTTGCAGATTCTAGAAATTATATTGCAAGAGGCGGAGTACTCTATCACGCGGTATGTCTCCCTGACAAGCACGCATGGCAAGGTTGTGCGACGTTTTGCAAAGCAGGCAAGAGCAGCCGATGAATTCGCCCAGTTCCCAGAGATCGCTTTCCAGGCTGCAAATGCTCTCAGGAATTCCGTCTTTGTGGATCAAATGCGTCCATGCTCCGAAGATAGGCAAGCAGTCATGAGGCTATTGAGAGAACACATCACCGGGAACATTATCAAGATTGGGAGTCATCACTACAGTCAGGAAGTTGGAATACCGCAAGGATCGATCCTATCCACGCTGCTGTGCAACTTCTTCTATGGTCACATGGAAAGTAGACAGCTGTCGTTCATTCGCAACCCTCACAGTGTGCTACTACGCCTCGTAGACGACTTCCTCCTTATAAGCACGGAGAAAGCGTCGGCTGAGCGATTCCTCCGGGAAATGAGCGCTGGACATCCGGACTACGGTTGCTTCATCGCACAGGACAAGACTCTCGTCAACTTTGATGTATCTTTGACCGGAGCAGAGCCTGTTCGTCGAATCAATCCTACAGAGGCTTTTCCTTGGTGTGGACACCTTTTGGACCAGAGAACCCTCGAAGTCCGTTATGATTACGCACGACTTGCAGGCGGGCATCTTTCCAATGCAATGACCGTGCGAACGCACAAGCAACCGGGGAAAGCTTTCGTTGACACAATGCTTGGCGCAATGAAGATTCGCATCAGTGTCATATTCTGCGACACCGACTTTTGTCGGATGCAGACTGCATACCTGAATATCTATCAAGCCTTCCAACTAGTGGCTATGAAGTATCATGCGTACATCTCTATGTGGAGGCCGAATATCGAGAGAAACATTCCTTTCTTCCTCAACGCCGTCCACCAGATCGTGAGCTACGCCTTCCGGGCGGTGAAAGCATGCTTTAGCCCAAAGATTGTCGCCGAATGCAAAGCGACAAGGAAAGGCTTGCGCCGCTCGTATATCTATTGGCTGGGCTACCACGCCTTCGTCAAGATACTGTCCCGCAAATCCACGCGCCACGCGACTCTGCTCAAACAGCTCAAACTCGTCTGCGCCTTGCCGAGCTACTGTGGCGCAAAACAGACTCTTCGACCAGTTCTGGCACATCCTTCGAACAAAGACTTGCTCAAGATCCGATATTGACGGAGATCCAATGCTAGCATAGCCGGGCTTCTCTGCTGCTATTTCGGTTTCCACAAGGTTGTCGCGCCCGCTGCAAAGAGCTTCACGGAGCTCGAGGGATCAGAAGCCCCGAGATAGCTGAGAGGAATTAGTGCAGTAGCTGGGCTGTCGGTGCGTGTCTCGCCAAGTTGTCCTTCGGTATCTGCCGGACGAAGGTGAGCAGTCAGCTTGGCTGTGATTCGGGGAGCAGATGACACACTGCTGCCAAATGCGAAGATGCCCTTGTTTGTCGCTATCACTGTGTGATTGGATCCGCTTGCTACATCTAACACATCTTCACCCACGTCGCCCATGCCAGCCAGATCCAGTAGCGATGGCTCCTGACTAGGTGAAACGCGTGTCTGGCCTGAGGCGTTGCTCCCAGCCATATAAAGTGCTTTGTCCGCAGTCAAGAATGCCGTATGCAGATTGCCGCAAGACACCTTGACAACGTCGCTGATGCCCTGAAAGAAGTCAATTTGACGTGCTTCCGTCCAAGACGAGACTTCGCTATGGCCTTGCTGATGAAAGCGATTATCTCCGAGACCAAAAATACTGGTCCCGATACTTTCGTTGTGCGCAGTCACAATAAAATGAGCAGCGCCTGCGTCGACTGTAGTGTTTGCATCAAGAGGGAACGGTGTTTGAATACGGTCGCATTCGCCTTGCAGAAATGCCGTTATCGAGGCGTAAAGACAGAGTGCGTGATCTGTGCAGGACGAATGTCAGCACATGTAAGCCAACACGGCAGTGCCACCTACATACCTTGATCAATTGCCAAAAGTCGACCATGGGCGTCCATGGCTGCTGCAGAAAAGCGAGCATCGCTTTCGCTTGTCCCGCCGTCCAGTATGAAGATGACGCCTTGCGTGTCAAGCAAAGCTCGAAAGACGTCCTTGCCTAGCACCTGCTTCACCTTGTGGGACTCTAGGCTACGCTTTAACGACGCGTCTAGAGGATGATCCCATCCGAAGCCAGCGACGCAATACTCGCTGCCTGAACCTGTGCAGTCACGTCTGAGTGCGGTCTCGCCATGACTTCAGCAGGGAATCTGTCCTCACGATACAAGATCTGCGATGCAGTCAATGCAATGACGGTATCTACCTTTGCTTGCGCCGGTGCGAAAGTCACGGGTACTGGAACGCAGAGCTCTTCGCTGTTCGACGTCTGCGAATAGATTTGCTCATGGAGATTGCTGCCACATATGAGCCACTCCTGCATGCGATTGATGTGGTGGCTGTCGACAAGCAGAGGTGTTAGTTCTCGTGAGATGTGGCCGCCGGACAGAGACAGTGTCAAGATGTGTGTGGCGAGGCTTCGGTGTCATCCCTCTGCTTTCAGCTCTTGCATCTGAACGACCGCAACACTGCATCATACTTCAATGGCGGACGGCGTCACTGATCCACTCGAGAAGGCAGTACTGTCGGGCGCTATCTTCGCAGGACCTGATCCAGATGGCCCAGAGAGGCAGCGCACGCCTGACAGTGATAAAGAGTCGGTTGACAACGACGACCATTTGGCTGGCTCCGCCGCTGGAACAAGCGAGCCTCGACAGCCTGTCCACATAACCAAAGGTGCCTCACATAATACCGGTGTCAAGGGAGTTCTTGCAGACTATCGCAATCGCAACCACGCCTCGACATCGGCGACACCCGCCGCCACAAATCACATTGGCAAAGGCTTCCAAAGGCTCGCTGTCAGCAACAAATCAGGGCAGCAAGGCAGCCGCGAGAACGGACACGATGGTCTATCTAGCGATGAGCTGTCCGACGATGACCGAGCAGCGCACGAAGCATATCGAAGACAGCGATTAGAGGAGATGAAGAAGATGGGCAGCGGACAAAGAGAGCAAGCTAGCTCACAGCGAACTCGTTATGGAAACCTGCAAGAAGTGGGTCAGGCACACTTTATAGCCGCTGTAGAAGACTGCTCTGCAGAATCCGTCATTGTGCACGTTTTCGACGCCGTGAGTATGACTGGAACACTGTTCAAAGCAGGCTTGCCTGACAATCCCGTTATTCCCATATGCACAGGACGTTCCAGCGTGCAAGGTGCTCAATACGCATCTGTCCACGTTAGCTCGTCGGTACCCATACACAAAGTTCTTGCGCGCCCACGCCCGCGACCTGGAGTTCGCGACCGGAAGCGAAAGGGATGTCCTGCCCACACTCTTGATATATCGGCAAGGAGATGTATTCAAGAACCTTGTCGCATTCGACAAAGAGCTTCTGGCCGAGTGTGGCTACGATGATGAAGACGAAGGAGATATCGGCCTCTCCAGTGGGGTGACCCGTGACGTGGTTGAGCAGACCTTGATCAGGCGAGTCGAAGGTCGCTGGCAAATTTACTGCAGGAACTAATTCTGTCACCTGCATTGCAGACACCAAGTCCTCCAGCCTTCCGCCGCCGTGCATACTGCAGAGTCGGCAGGCGAGGACGACTCAGATTGAGGTCACGTGCCTTGTGCGCGACGCGTCGAGTCGGTAAGTTTCCTTCTCTTCGAATGTAGGACGTACATTCGTGGACTTGCATGTCTTCCCTACTGATGTTATTGTATATGCAGCCAGCCGCTCATCCGCAGTTGCATTGCCGGCAGGGTAATTACGAAGCTGTACACGAAGCAGTTCACGAGTATGCTGTCTGAATAAGTGATGTCGCAGTATCGTTGCCTTGCGAGGCCAATTGTGTTCCACAGCACGACCACTTCAGAATTCACAGAGATACGAAAGTTAGCTCCCATTTTTTTTTCCAAGTAATTCGACACTATCGCCGACACACCTTGGCGCCACCAGAGTGTGCTGCCTTTCCAAGCATGTCAGCGTCCACAGCGAGCAGACTTGACATGCACGGATCAACAAAGCATACTGTTGACTTCACAGACCTTCCGCTGTGATTTTGTGCCAGGTCCATAGCAGCGACGCCTGCCAAATTGTCAATCGGCCAGCGTTCAAGCTCTTTGGCTCCGCAACAATCGCAAGCATGACCACTTGCACATAACCGTCTTCAAGTACGACACACAAGTGTCAAAAGGCGACAAGACACGGCAGATAGCTGCTAGACAGGCCGTCTTTGTCTGCAGCATCGGCCAACAGCCTTGATCTGCTGCTGGCACATGTCATCCGGAAGTGGGACAAAGCTGTCGCCGCAACTACTGCGCTGGCTTCCCGATAGCAGCAAAGTGGGCCGTGTAGACGCACGCAGTGCTTCGTCGTGACTGGTCCTCGTCCGCACATCGGTGTCTCCGAGACTTGTGGAAGCACCTCCCGAGGTCTGCGAGGCAAGACACTCAGTATCGAACAACTGGATCAAGAAGTAGACGTCAGGACAACGCGTGCTATACACCCGCAATGGATGGAATGTACAGCTCCGCCTCGAGCAACGGCTACGGTGGGCAGCAGTCCCAAGCGCAACCTCATGCGAGTTCGGGATACCAGCTTCCAGCGCCGGCGCTCACAAAGCGCAGTTCTGTGAGCCAGATGCAAGGCGTGCAGTATCATGCGGCACCTGGCTATCAGCATAGCTTCAATCAGTCGCCGTCCCAGGCTCAGATCCAGGCGCGTGCAGCTATGAGCGGCCCATCGAGTCCATCCCAATTCACCACGGCGGCAATGGCAGGCAATGGGAGTGCCATGGGCATGTCACTGTCACCAATGCTTCGTAGCAACTCTCAAGCTGGCCCTCCGTCCGCGTACAGCCCTGCTGCGTACAGTCCCGGTACAGTGCCTCCTGGCTCGCCATTCGCGCAGCAGCAGCAGCAGCAGCAGCCCAACTTCGGCCTGGGCGTCTCTTCTGCTTATCCGCAACACCAGCCACAAGAGCAGCAGCAGCAGCATTATCAGCAGCCGCAGCGGCAGTCTCAATTGTACCAGTACCAACCGCACACTGCATCGCTGGGCACAGCACCCTCGCTCTCTGCCGATCACGCGCAACGGCATCATCAATACCAGCAGCGTCCGACGAGCCTGCTCGCTACCTCGGCCAACGCCAGTAGCACAGCTGCCAAGCGGCAGTTTAATCGATCCAACTCGTCCACATCGGCAGCACTCAGTGTTTCCACCTCCCCAACGACTGCTGGTCCCGCATCGCCCATGACGCCAAGTTCACCAGCAACCGCGTTTTCGCCGGGTGCAACAGGCACGCGTGCTACTACCATGCAGCAGCACCAGCAGCGGCCACCACAGCAGCACCAGCAGCAGTATCAGCACAGTGCACAGGCTACCACGCCTGCATCAACTTCGGCGCACCCACCGCACAGTCCTGCCCTTGATCAGCGTTGGTCGAATCGGCAACTCCATGCTTCGCATTCCAGCTACACGGGGGCCAACCCTGCTCAGACAGCAGACCAAGCGCAGGCGCACGCGCAGTACGCTGCATATCTTGATGATCACCTGCAAAGTATAGACCGCCGCATAGGCTCCTACTCGCCTTCGCACTACGCGCTTGGCGGCCCTGCCAGCACAAACGATGCGAGCAGTGCTCTCCCGCAGCAATATGCGTCATCCAGCATGCAAAGCCTAGGTTACAACGCGAACTCTGCGGGTATGAATCAACAGCAGCATATACCCATGCATAGCCCCAGAGATGGGTATTCAGGGCCTTACTTGTCGTCTGTAACGAACACTGGTATTGCCTCCCAGCAACAGGCATCGCTCCAATTTCAGCAACAACCTCGACAATCAACTTCAATGTCCCCGACCTACTCGAAGCAAAGCTCGAATGCACGTCCTCCTTCCACAAATATTGGTGCAGCACCTCCATTTTCGCCTTTCGGCCCAGATAGAACGGCAAGCGGGCACGGGAGCGGTCTACCTTTGGCTGCGACAATAGCACTCGGAGCGTCAGCATCGGGCGTGTCTTCCAGCAATCAAAGTCATGCGCTGGGCAGCAGCGGCGCTCTCGCTGCAAGTGCAGGAAGATCATCATATCGCCATGATCGGACAGGCTCGTATGCATCATCTCATCATAGCGATAGAGGAGCTGGACCCTCGGGACGTAGACGACCAAGGTCTGCAGGCTCTGCATTCCGGACAGTGCGTGACGGCAATGACTTGCGACCAGGTCATCCTGTCACTCATCATGCTCGAAGGGCTGATCCCGAGGGAGGCACTGTCAGCGTGAGTCTCAGTTTCGGCTGCCGGCAGACTGCATATGACAGACAAAACGCTGACATGTGCATTTCTGCTCCAACTTGTGGAACATTACAGCCTTTAAAAGCGCTGACTGTTCAACTATCCGGCACGTATCACATGGCGAACCCGCATTTCCGATACGAGTTCTCACTCAACCCGCGACGTGTCCTCACCAAACCCTCCAAACCATGCGGCAACAATGGCTATGACAATGAAGACTCTGATTACATTCTCTACGTCAATGATGTTTTGGGAAGCGAAGGAAATAAGTACTTGATCCTCGATGTCCTTGGACAGGGAACTTTCGGTCAGGTCGTCAAATGCCAGAATTTGAAAACGCATGAAATCGTTGGCGTCAAGGTCATCAAAAATAAGGAGGCATATGCCCAGCAGAGCATGATGGAGATCATGATCTTGGACATAGTGCGTCGTCTACTCCATTGTTGTGCAATGAGCTTCGCCGACTGACTGAAGTGTGCCGCTTTGTAGCTGAACAGCACTTACGACCCGCAAGACAAGCATCACATACTCCGATTGAAAGACAACTTCACTCACCAAAAGCATCTCTGTCTCGTCTTTGAACTCCTCTCTTCAAACCTTTACGAACTCATCAAGCAGAATTCTTTCCGAGGCCTCAGCTTGAGCCTAGTCCGCGTGTTCACTGAGCAACTGCTCGACGCACTCTGTGTCCTCAAAGATGCCAAATTGATACATTGCGATCTCAAACCGGAAAATATCTTGCTCAAAACGTAAGCTCTCTCAATTGGATCATTGTGGAACGCTGCTGACCCACTGCACGTGTTGTCACAGCCTTCAGTCGCCAGATATCAAGGTTATCGACTTTGGATCAGCATGTCACGAGAAGCAAACAGTATACACTTACATTCAGTCACGCTTCTATCGCTCGCCCGAAGTGCTACTTGGCTTGCCATACTCCACATCCATTGACATGTGGTCACTAGGCTGCATCTGCGTCGAGCTTTTCCTGGGTCTTCCCCTCTTTCCCGGAACTAGCGAGTTCAACCAAATTACTAGGATAGTGGAAATGCTTGGGTGAGAAAGCTCTAGTGCCATGGCATGTCGACGACGTACGCTAACGAATCATTAAAACTTTGCTAGCCTACCGCCCCACTACATGCTTGAGAGCGGGAAGCAAGTGCATAACTTTCTCAACTTCTACTTCGACAATTACGGGCAGAAGCGCTGGCGGATGAAGACCTTGGACGAATACTGCAGGGAGCATCCAACTGCCAAGGAAGCCCCTAGCAAGAAATTCTTCAATGCCACTACACTACCCGACATTGTGCAGACTTACCCAAACCAGCGGAAAGGACTGTCACAAGCCGATATCGAGCGAGGTACGTGAAGTTAGCGTCAGAAGCTATCCGGAGTCTGATTGTTATATTTTCCCTATTCAGAAACGCAAAATCGCCTATCTTTCATCGACTTTGTCAAAGGTTTGCTGAACATGAACCCTATGGAGCGATGGACACCGCAGCAAGCCAAGCTGCATCCTTTCGTACAGAACAAGGAGTTCACTCAGCCTTTCGTCCCTCCAATGGGCGGCTATGCTGCGTCGAGCAGCTACAGTGGTCAATCTCCTCGTGTCAAGGATCCGATGCCAGATCGGCCTTATGGAGGGTTGCCTCCGACACCAGCTCGATCTACCACGCAGACATACCAAGATGCCGCATCATACCAACAGCACCTCAATCAACAGCAAGCTCACAATGCTATGGCAGCTGCGAACGCCTTCCGTCAGTCTCAGCAGCCGACAAACCCGTATGCTGCGCCACCACACGAGCAGCACTCACGGCAATCGAAGCATGCCTCTGCTTATCAACCGCCAAAGCTTCCATCCGTTTCTGTTTCCGTGCCGCGTGCCTCGGGATCCAGTCAACATTCGCCATCACAATCCATGAGCATGACTTCGTCTACGAATCGCAATCCTGTTGGAGGGCCTCTCTCCCCCAACATTCCGATGAATCCCCCTCAGGCTCATCACTACCCGGTGAGAGGGCGGTCTGGCACCTTCTCTCAGCTTGATGTCCCTCCGGCATTGCAGAAGCTCGGCGTGGACTTGAGCTCTTTCAAGGCCATCGGTACGCCACAACTACGGCGAGACGAACAACGCGCAGCGTGGGAACGACGACATGCCGGCAATACGGAGTTGGACAGGCGACGGTCGCTGAAGCAAAGCAATCCCCATTTGGAGCACCTCGAGTACTATGCCCAGGGCGGGGTACCTGCCAACTACTACTATCCACCGCCCAACAGCGTATCTCAACCCTTTTCGGTGGTCATCGACCCAAGGATGTCAGACATACAGGGCAACCCAAACTATCCTACCTCCTCTGCCGTGACTGTCCCGCCACAAGCGTACAGTGGTCAGAACAATTCGAGATATTCGCAGCCAGCTTTGCATCACGGCAACGTTGCGCAGCCCTCTTCTGCTGGACCCTTTGACCAGTACGACTCGCGTGACGGCCTGAATGCCATGATGCATCAGCCCCTCCTTCCCACGCCAGCTGGTACGGCTTCTTACTATGGTTCAGGCCCGACCTCCTATGCCGCTGCACCCTATGCCACACCGCCAGGCAGTCACGACGCGCCGCCCAGCGGGAGGCAGAAACGCTCGGACCAGCAGATGTGGCCTTGATGAGACTGGCTGACGGACGGTCGTGGCAATGTCTTGATGGCATCACATGCTTCCGACTCATGCACAAGGGCGCAGAAGATAGGACACATATTTAGAACGCAGATTAGGACCGGCGCCAGCCCTCTGAACTCGACCACGAGCTTGCGGATCTTGTACTCGTAGACCGCCTCGGTCTCTGTAAAAACCGCATCCCTGAACAGCGTGTTGACAGCGCAAGTAAAAATCGCTGGCATATGAACTGAGGTTTCGCCCAGCTGGCTTGACGTGCTGTTGAGACTTCGCAGCTACTGGTAGTCCGACGGCTGGCACGACTTGTACCATCTGAATGACCTCTCCGCCGAGTGCGGAAAAGCTGTAGGCAGCGGCTGTCTCGCGCCCGTCATGCTTGCCATGCAGAACGCCACATTCCGACCGACACGACATGACAGGCAGGCACTACTTGCACACTGGTTCTTCCCCACTGGAACCGCGTGAGTGCTCTGTGGAGGTTTATGTATTTCTGCGGTCTGTCTTAGGCCCTCTTTTCTACATCGCGATCCCTAGGTCGGCGCAAATATGGCTAGCAGACGGCACCGAGAGAGTCTGCATAAGGTGAGCCACGAGCCGTGCACCTAGCCTGCGAGGTTGGTAAAGTATCGATTACAGCTGAACATGAATGAGGCAGTCCAAGTCTTACTCGCCGCATGGGCTTTAATGGCCATGCCCGCGACTGCCTTTGGCGCCGATAGCAGAGTTGTTTCGAGATTCGTGAGATATCTGACGGCCAGTGCTCCTTACAGTCGCCATAATCACAGCCGCTCTTTCACTGCAATATCGAACGGGTCCTGCTAGTATGATGTCTCAACGCGACCTATATAACGCTCATCCGGCAACCATTCTCTGCATGCAGCTTTTACCGCCCCCTGGTCAATTCCTCAATCAATTCGTGACAGCACGTCGGCAAATTTTATATCCGCCATTCAGAGACGTCGAACAGGTGTTCCAAGGCTTTCGTACGGACAACACATTTGACCGGCGAATATCTGGACGACTTTCCAGCGGTACACTTGGACGCAGGGACGCGTCCAACGATAGTGATTACCAGCGGCCCTTCGAACCGATCATCAGGGATCTCACATCACCATCACAGTCCCTCAAGCTACATACCATCCGCCATACGTATACTACTGTGGGACCTACAGTCAGCAACTCTGACGAGGGGAGTTCTGCGGGGAGATTTCGAGGAACAGCATTCCATGCGCCTTCAGCAAGGGTCACTGGCCGCGACACGGCTCCCTTATGCCACCTGAATGCGTATCGACGTGCCAGCCCAGGCCATAGATTTTTGAGTGTAAGTCCCATGCTTCCGCCACAGCATATGGCATAATCCTAACTGCGATGGATCAAATTGACCAGCTTCTTCAAGCTATGACGACCCATTTGTCGTATACGTACTTCCTCGTGGGCGATGCAGTACACGACCCGTCTTTAGTTTCGAAGGAGCAGCCATTTTTACCGTCACCCAGATATCTCACGTCAGACCGCGACGCTGTGGGCAACGGTGGTTACGACAACAAGGATACAGAATATATACTTATGGCTGAAGAGGTCATACATAGCGATCGCACAAGATACCTGGTACTTGACTTGCTGGGCAAAGGTACATTTGGCCAGGCCGTAAAATGCCAAGACCTATCAACGAGGGAACTCGTCACTCTGAAGATTCTCAAGAGTGCTCCCACTTTCGCCCAAAGTGAGCAGAACGAGATTGCGGCGCTGCAGAGGGTGAGTCGCTGCGCGGGATTGCTATCGAGAAAAGCAAGGCTGCTTCTGAGGAATCAGACTGCCAATACTATACTTGCAGCTTAACAATCACTATGATCGCCATGATCGCCATCATATACTACGGTTCAAGTGTTCGTTCAGGCACAAAGGGCATGTGTGCATGGTCTTCGAGTATCTCGCACAAAGTCTCTTCGACTCGCTGCAGCAAAATCACTTTCGCGGCTTCCCACTTCGCTTGATTCGGATCTACGCTGCACAGCTCCTGGATGCTCTTGTTATACTCAAGCGCGCTCGGATCATACATGCGGACATCAAGCCTGAAAACATACTTCTGAAAAGGTGCATTTGTGCCTTCATTATCATGATAGCTTCATTTCTGAGGCGAGTTTGCGCAGACAAGGGTCCTATCAGCTCAAGCTCATTGATTTCGGCGCGGCCAGAAGCGAAGGCAGGGATCATCGTCTGGACTATGTTCAAACACGATACTATCGGGCACCGGAGGTCATGCTGGGAAACAGATGCTCAACTGCAATTGACATGTGGTCCTTTGGATGCGTGATAGCCGAACTGTTCTTTGGCCTCCCAATCTTCCCAGGCAATAACGAATACGACATCCTGAAATTGATTTTCCAGCTACTGGGGTGCGTTGTGATGTTTTGGCCAAAGTGCTGTGCTGACAGATTTGGCATCTCAGGCCACCGCCAATTTCAATGCTCGAGGATGGCTCCTCTAGCCATCGATTCTTCGAATGCCGACGGCAGCATGCTTCTTCTAGACGAAGTGACTGGTTTTTCAAGTATCGAGAGGAGTACCTGAGAGGCCGACCCGCCGATGCCTACAAACCGGCCAAAGATTTCTTTCGGGGCAAGACACTAGGAGAATACGTGCAATCAAAGAAACCAATCGCGGACGCTGCGCGAATGCATTCGGAAGAAGAAGGTAGGAAGGCAGCAATAACAGTCTCCTGTGGCCGCAGGCTTCTTCGCTGACTACGTGTGTTCGCAGAGGAGCATGACCGCGCAAATTTCCTCTCATTCCTTCGAGGGGTTTTGCAAATTTCGCCAGAATCGAGATGGACGCCACAACAGGCCTTGGCTCATCCATTCATTACAGAATTGGAGGTCCCGGTCATGGCTTACAGTACTTCATACAGCTCTTCCAGCAGGGCACCATCCCCCTACGATCCGATAGTCCCGGTGGCCGATTTGGCTACGGCCAGAGCGCGGGGTCTTACCCAAGTGTTCCAAATGCACTCTACCGGAACGCAGCTTTCTATGCTCAATCATGATGTTCCTCGCAACATCCCTTCGTCAAACGGACAGCAGAGGTCTCCTCGCACAGCGCAAAGCCAGCAAAGGCACATTGTTCAGCTTGGAAGAGCTGCGGGAGGTCTTCCCCAGGCAGACTATGGCCCCCACCTCCAAAGCCAGAATGCAAGCGATTCTGCCGGACCAAGCTCTCAGGAATCCGAAGCGCTTCGGCCTTCCTACCAGGCCTACTGGACCTTACCAGGATGGGCTGCCGAACGCACTGCCGTCGTAGCCGAAGCGCGCCCTATGGCAGTAAGGCAGGCAAAGTCCGACGGTGCTTACGACACCATGGCACCAAGGGATCATCAGTATCAACCGCGGTCTGATGGCATAAGAACAACTGCTGTTTCGCCAGTAGGGAGTGATGAAGGAAGCGAGGCTTCTATCTCGCCGCACAATATTAGGGACAGTGGCTCAGCGTCTCCTACTGATTCGCCAAGAGGGCCGCTCAGCTCTTTGGCACGCCGGATATCGCGGTGGAGAGCCAGACGCGCCCAGTGACGGAGCGAATGTTCAGACACAGTGTAATATGTTTCAATGCCATCGCACAAAAACTTACCTCCGCGTACACCATACGCGAGTCTAACAGGCATGCTTCCATACCTCCTTACTTCGAAACTTTCTCTCAGCAGGAAGCTCTTTCGACGCACAATATTTTTGCACTGCACAGAGATGTCTGGCTGTTTCAGAGCCAGTTCGATGCTACCGGCTATCCGCGGAGAGAGGACGGCAGAAGCCAGAGACCATGGCTGTGGGCGCAAAGCTCTGAAGCCGTCTTATTCAAGGTCACGTCCAGCTAGTACAACTACTTAACTTGCGAAAGTGGCAAGCACGTGACAACCCGGCTCAACACAAGGCCTCACAATTGAAAGGTATTATTGCTGTTGTATACAGAAACGAAACTTGACTGGCGTAATAGGCCAGCTGCAGCATGGCTAAACCCGATTGCCCTCCTGGCCCGCTAGAGCCAAGCTGGCGACGCTCGATCACCCTGTAGCAAGGACATGCACCACCAGCATTGAGCTGCATCGCACGCTCCTGAACACTGTCCACCTTCCTATTGAGACATGCCTTGACTGTGGGCTTCGCGACATGTCAGTAACCTTGACACCGTGGCTCTCAGACGCGGCAGCCACTTACCAGCAGAGCCACCGGCGCAACCTCGCCTTCACGAAAAAGGGCAAACTGCTGCAAATAACACAAGTGAGGCAAGACCCACAGCAGCTGCTTGAGGAAGTGTGTGCTCATCTGGACTATCGCTGCGGCCGTATTCGCTTGGTCGCCCACAGTACAACAACTATCGACATTCTGATGCTCAACAAGATCACGCTCTGGATGTCTTTGCCTGGGCGCACGACAAGGTTGTGCATGTGCTGTTGAGGTTTGATGCTACCGCCATCAATGCTTTCGAAAGGTGCGCACCATCACGCGCGTCCACGTCTTCTCTCGAAGACCTGAATCTAAGCAGCTCACTTAACGACATTGCCACATCTCCTATGGACGTCCGACAAACGCGTCAGCGCAGGCAACATAGCTCATTCACGTCTTACAAGGGTGGATTATTCCATATCTTGAAGTATCGGTTTGTGCTGGGAAGCGATTACTGCTCAACGAGACCGGTCCAGGCCAACTCAGGACTCCCAGAAGCAGCTGTCACCCAACCGGCCATCTTTTATCTGCATGTTTTGGAATTCCGTTACCACTCCTCGAAGGGCGAAGCGCCGTTTGCCCAGCCGTCTCTTTACTTTGAATCAATCACTAAGGAATGGAAGGACGAAATCGAGGCGGATAACGAGAGAAAGCGTTCTCTTGCCCAGAAACGGGCGCGCAGCGAGGTTCGTCCGCCCTTCATGGCCTGAACTGCAGTCTTGCCTGACACGCGTTCTCAGAGGTATCGAAATGGACCTCCGAAGCCGGAACAATTAAAGGCTGCAGCCGAGACTATGCGTTCACGAAGTAGGTCGTCTGGGACACTGCACTGCTCAGGTCTGAAGTAAGTGATCTCCTACAGAGAAAGGTCAAGCTTCAGGGCCACGCGCAACTCCAGTCCGTCCAAGACGTTCGATGCTCAACCTCAATTCTTCGCAAGAAGCCTGTGTCAACAACGCAGGAGTAGCATCACCTCCGGCCGGTTCTCCGTTGTTGAGCAAGGAAGATGAAGAGACGGGTCAGATCGAAGGTCGGCAACCACCTGCCGATGTTACTCCTTCTGAGCTGCCGCCCACACCGTCGCCGCCATCTCCCTCGATACCATCATCAAGTACACCTGCAGCAGAGCACAATGCTCAAGGACTCCCCTTTGCGCAGGTGACGGAATCTGTTCCACAGATTCTCCCGATAGCTGCAGACAATGCGCCTCTACTAGAGACAGAGACCGACAGACTGTCGTCGCGAACACCCGCCGACGCTGACGGACAAGATGGAAAAGATTTTACGGACGTGGATGCCGCCGCAATCCAAGCGGCGCATACAAACCTGGAAAGCCCGCCTATGGCGATCGTGGTACCCGTCGAGAGGCCTAGCCCGGTCGTTGACAGTCATCAAAGCTCCGCTGCTATGGCTAGAGCGGTCCTTTCGCCGACTGTGAAGAGAAAAGCTGGAAGCCGAGACAAGCCTAGTCGAAAACTGCCTCGGTACTCGATGAGTTCACCGGAGCCTTCGATTACCGCCTTGGATGAACAACCTGTACAGATTCAGCAGGATCAGTTTGCGATCATGAACGCTACGGACGATGGTCATATCACTATGACAGGAGATGCAGACCTTCAGTCTTCAGCTCAGAAGGATGAGCAACAGATTCCTGAGCATCAGGCCTCGTTCCCTCAGGAGCAGCCGGATTCCTTCGCGATCTCGCAAGGCCGATTAGGCAAAGATGTGCGAACCTCGTTGGGCCCTTCGCACCTGAGCGACGCCGTTGAAACCATCAGCGGCGACTCCGATGACAACTTTGAGTACATCGAACAACAGAGCATTCAGCAGATCTTGAGTCAAGCCAGTCCGGGTCTTCCTCCAGCTCTGCACATGAAAGCAGAGAGTGACTCGAAAGCGCACGGTACTATTCGTGAGCCGCGCGTAGTAGCGCCTTCACAGCGACCAACAAGACAATCTACGGAAAAGGAGCGCTATGCCGTTGAAGGGACACACTGGTACTTCACCGTATCACACATGTCCGCTAGCACTCTGCAAAGTCTGCTTCATCGGGTCCGGGAGGACAGACCTGTGCGATCAGCAAGCGTTTTGCGTAAGAGCAAGGCAAGATTGACGTCCGAACACACGCCTGCAAAAGTTCCCAAAAACGACTTGCATGCTACTCAGCCATCGTGGCAGACGCATACACTCAAGCATCCGTCAGCGCAAGATGACTTTGAGAAAGGAAAATACGCGTTAGGTCGTTCTCGAGTGATAGAACCGCGTTTCTCTTCTCCGGAAGCCGGTCAGCTCGCTCTGGGCCAACTCCACCTGAAGCAACAGCTTGAAAGTCCAGGAGGCAACTCAAGGCAAAATATGGAAGACAATGTTGCCGGGCTGCTCACGGGCACAGGATTGACTAGAGAACAGGCCATCGACCTGTGGTAGTAAGTCGGGAATCTGAGTTAGTGCAAAGGTGTTGAGCTCATTGAGATCGGTATGGTGTTCCTTCTGCAGCTGCTGCTCTGGCAATCTTGATGTCGCACGGACTTTGGCAGATCCTATTGTAAGTGGACTCAGATGTCAGGTCACATCAGGCAAACATGCTGACCCGACTCTTCAGCATGAAGGAAGTCCGCAGGTGTACAGCAGTTGCTGGACCTACGAGGATGATGTGTTTGCGGAGGCTGCGACCATCAACCTTAGCGACGTACATGAGATAGAACAGCGCAGAGGTTCTGGATCAGTCGGGAGCCGGCGAATATTCCTGCGAACGGACCCACTGGCAAAGGCTATGGCTAGAAGAGTCAGATACCCGTACGATAGCTAGCTGCGTATGCCGTATATAAGTATTGCAGTTCTCGCAGGTGCTGCGAGAACGAACAATGCTACAACGACTTGTATGTCATGAATGCAAGTGCTTGATGCTACTAACTCTTGTCATCGTCTAAAGCTCGAACTTCGCAAAAGTTTGCATGCCTGTAATGCCCGCAAGCGCTCGTTCGACGAATGCAAAACAAGCGGCAAGTGATGTGCGGCAGGTAGCCAGCAGCTTTCCCAGCAACCCGTGCAAAAGGGGTCCAAGAGAGTGCGTCTGATCATGTGGTGATGGCTGGAGAAAAGTACTGTTGCGACGCTCCCTCGACTTTGGCGCTGTCAGAGGTGATTGAGGCGCAGAAGGGTGGACTTGGCGCAGGGCCTCTTCCTCCGTGGCCTCTTCCTTCTGCTCGGCCGATTCCTCGGGCACGAAGACATATGACGTGGGATCTTCGCGAGTATTGCCAACTTTCTCTTCGGCAGGCTCCGCATCCACCAGCGCTGGCGTCTCGTTGCGTTTTGCCCACATCTGTCGGAATTGCTCAACGGCCGCTAAGCTTTCCGAGAATCTGTGCAGAGTCCAGATGAAGGCGACAATCTCTGATCGTTGCACGGAGAGAGCACTATTCGCCAGTGAAGTAGTCTGGCCTTGCGAAGCACTCGCCTCGTCGAAGGAGAACAGGAGCTTGAGCGCCGTCGCCACGCCCGTGATCTGTGTTTTGCCCCATAGACGGCACTTGTCGCACCCAACACAATCCATGATACGCGAGACGTTGCGGAAGTGAGTCTTGAACTCCTCTTTGAGCGACTGCGCCTCAAAGCCGCTGAACATAGAAGTTTCGTCGAATGTAGCCGAGCATGATTCTGCACGATCCAGGAGCCCAGTGACTAGACGCTTTGTCTTTGCGTCGACTTTGGCTTCGCCGGTGGTATAATCGTATGTGCGCAGGAAAGGCGCTGCTTTGCGTAGCGCGCGAAGCATTAGGACGTAGTTGAAGTAAACATTTTGCAAGCGCTCTGGATGCTCGGCGATACGTGTTATGAAGCACTCGAGGTTGGGCCGCCATTGTCCGGTCGACTGGTCCAAGTACTCGGCGCATATATGAATAGATATTGACGCATGGAGGCCTGAACAGCACAAAGTAAGGGCATGGGCAATCGCCTTTTGGGGGTGAACGATAGTCTCCATTGCGAACTCACCAGATATGAGGCGATAGAACACGCGCTTCTCAAGACACTGTTCTTCGTCTGGGGGATCTCGAGGAGCTTGCAGGCCGAGATTGCCAACAAGACTTCGCATGCTCTTGCTCTTGTCCTGCAAGAGCGAAGAGCCGACATAACCTGACCCTCCTGACTCTACCGACCGCGAGGGCGGGAGGAAGGGCACTACATCAAAGCAATTTTCTTCATAGATAGCCTTCCAAACTCGGTTCGCTGAATGTCCAGCGTAGCCTGTGAAGCGCTCTGGGTTTTCGTGCAGATCTACGTAGACCCCGTCACTTGTGGGACTGTCTTCATCAAGGACGCAGAAGTCCTCGTCCTTGTACAATGCGCCCTCTAGTGTTTCTGCCGGCTGCGACAGAAGCGAAGATGGTTATCAGCCGCTGTGGATTATGGCATTTAGGCAACCATGCAAGCGCGCGCTCACCGCCACAGCTTGTTTGACCTGTCCCAGCGTCTGTGACCGCCACGCTTCCGGTATCGAGTCCTGGAATGGCAAAATTGAAACACATTATCAACAGGTACTGCAAGATTGCGGTACCATTCGACTCACCCCCTCTGTCTCCTGCACTGCACAGGCTCTGTTTATGCAGCTCCCATCCTCTTGCCAAAAGGGACACTCTCTAAAGAGGTCCACTTTCTGATATCGGAAAAAGGGAAGCTCGATGAGCTCAGCGAGGCGTACGGCCATGTCCTCGTTGACATCTTCCACTGTCTGATAGTCGCAACACGCATCGTGAATGAGGCCTGTCGGCTGATGGTGATTTTGCAGCGTCGACGTGTCAGCTTAGTGATGATGATCGCCCATTGCTCGAACAGTGCCTTGCTCTCACCTTGCAGCTCTTCTGATTCGCGACGTTGCCCTCTAACACAGTCTCGAGGAAGCTCTCGCGAGGGACCTGAAACCCCCGAGACCAGCTGTCGGCTTTGCTGTTCAGGCCTGCGGAAGGTAGCGTCGCGTTGCTGGACCTCGCTGACAGGGCTATCAAGAGGAGCAGACCTGGCGGCAGGGACAAGAGGCCTCGCATGTTTGGAACGCGCAAGATGCTTGTACTATGCGACAAAAGTCTTGTTGTGCAGAGTTCAAGAGCTGGTCCATCGAAACAAAGCATTCCGCGGACCTGGGTGTGGCGGAAAGGCTACGCTGCCCGATGCGGAAGCGCAATAGTCCGATGGCTTAGTATCAAGGATCCGGTGACCTTACATTGATTGTGGTTTGCTGTGATTCCTCTGCTACTGTGATGACAATGTCCTCTGCTATTACGTCTCACAACGACGCGTTCAGGCGACGACGTGGCAAATTGCATGTTTGCTCGATGCGAACATGTTCGCATCCATCATGGCCAAGACTCAAGCTCCATACGGTTCTGCGTTACTTATCTACATGACCACCCACTCGTACTCGTCCATCTCAACTCACATGTCCTACCGGTAATCTGCAGCTCTGACTACCAACATGAAAGCCGCTACGTCCGAACTAAGCCGGCTGCCGAGGTTCAACCGAAGCACGCGGCCGTCCCAATTCGCACGTTACGCTGGCTTGTGCTTGTCTTTCTTCTCCCAGTCCAGCATCGCTGACCAGCCAGACACGATGGCTACTCACCGCACAGGCGGTGGTCGCACAAGCCCGCCGCTGGCCTCGTCCACATCCATCACCACTGGTGACGGATCGTCAGAGTACTTTACAGATGCCGATGGTGCGACAACAACTGGCAGTCGCACACCCACCGGCAGGCAGTCTATGGATCTATCATACCTTCGACCTGGCTATACCCCCGCCGCAGACACCGACACAGAATCCCAGCTCTACCAAGATGCTAGGTCCTTTGCAGATGTTAGCACAACCAGCTTGGCACTTCCACAGACATCGTCGACCAATGTTTCCCGAGTGCCAGGGACCCCATTGGGGTCCCAACAAGCATCGCCTGAAGTTCAACGACCAGCTGTACAGACTTTTCAGGAACCTCACGAGCATCTTACCACATCCGACGGTATAGTGTTGAACCTCGTGCCCACCCACTCGATCGCCACATCGAACAAATCCACACACTCAGGCGGGGAAGACGATAGCCACGACAAGCTTAAGCAGCGCTCCTTTGACGATGACAGTCAGGCTAGAGATCTCATCATAGAGCAGGAATCGAATGCAGACGCTTCCAAGGGTGGTCTCGCCGGGATCGACGCAGCCACGATTGCAGCACACGAGAAAGACCCAGAAGCAACAGCAGATGCTGTCTCTGCTGCTACTAAGGCCGACGTGGCTGTGGAGTCTGCTCAGCAACTCAACAAGGAAGCAGGAAGCTCGGCTCCGTTCATCAATATTCCCAAAACAGACGGCACCCTCCCTTCCCCGGACAAGCAGGCTACCGACCCTTTGGCTGAGGAAGATAGGCCCATAGTGCCTGCTGCAGATGCAGTGCACTCTCAAGATAACACGAATCACCACAGTTCCGTCGAAAAGTCGCTGCTTGGCGTTGGTGCAGCCTCCACCGCCGTCGCTGCTGCCCATTCTGGCGATAGCAGACCCGAGTCCACGGCCGTAGATATGAACGGCCATAGCCGTTCCAAGTCATCTCCAAGGTCATCTTCAGACGGAGCCATGAACGAAAAGGGCGAGCACGAGAAGAAAGGTCTGTTTGGAGGTGGCAAAAATCCCAAGGATAAAGATGGGAAAAAGAAGAAGAAGGGCAAAGGTAGCAAAGAGCAGGAGAATCCTGAAGATAGCCCAGACCTTGCTCATTTCACTCCGGAGCAGCGTAGGATCATCCTGGCTCAGACGGAGATGGGAAACGGCAACAAGACCGCCACCTACCTCGACATTTTCAAGTTTGCTACCAAATTCGAGATCTTCCTCAACATGATAGGCATTTTTGCTGCCATCCTCTCAGGAATCGTGCAGCCTGCCATGACCCTGATCTTTGGCAATCTCACTACTGCCTTCACGGAATTTGGCACCCGCCTGGCCACGGGCCAGGACACGAGCGAAGCCCGGGACCAGCTCTTCAACGAGGTAAACAAGGATGCCCTCATCCTGCTCGGCATTGGTATAGGCATGTTCGTGACCACCTACATCTATATGGCTACTTGGATCTGGACGGGCGAGACAACAACACGGCGTATTCGGGAAGGCTACTTGCGTGCAATCCTGCGACAAAACGTCGGCTTCTTCGATTCCATCGGTGCAGGTGAAGTCACTACGCGCATCACTTCGGACGTCCATCTCATCCAGGAGGGTATCTCGGAGAAAGTGCCAATCACCTTCCAATTCGTCTCGCAATTCTTTGCAGGCTTCGTAGTTGCGTTTGCCAGGAATTGGAGAATGACAATCGTACTCTCCTCAATCGTGCCCGCTATAGCTGGCGCAGGTGGCGTCATGGCTACCTGGCAAGCCAAGTACCGCACCAAGATGCTGTCTTTTGTCGCCGAGGGAGGATCACTAGCCGAAGAGACCATCTCTTCGGTTCGAACCACACATGCCTTTGGTACACAGAGGAAGCTCGTTGCGCTCTATGATGTGTCCAACAGCAAGGCCTTCGCTTACGGAAAGAAAACGGCGGTCCTGTCCGGCGCCGGCCTATCGGTTTTTTTCTTCATTATCTATGCTGCATATGCATTAGCCTTCTGGTGGGGTTCTACTCTCATTATCCGTGGACAAGCTACCTCTGGCGAAATCATCACTTGTTTTTTTGCAGTCCTCATCGGTGCGTTTTCCCTTTCCCAGGTGGCGCCAAACCTTCAGGCAGTCGGATACGCGGTTGGTGCAGCCAACAAACTCCTCTTTACTATCTGGCGAGTGCCGCCTATCGATTCTGCTTCCACTGAAGGCGAGAAGCTCCCCAAAGTGCAAGGTACCCTCACCTTGGAAAATGTCGACTTCTACTATCCGTCCAGGCCGTCGGTGAAGATCCTGGATAATATCTCTGCGACTTTCCCCGAGAACAAGATCACTGCATTAGTGGGCGCTTCTGGTTCTGGTAAAAGCAGTATCATCGGGCTTTTCGAACGCTTTTACGGTGAGGCAGCACTTTTTAGCTAGTGGCGGCAAATCCAGTGAGGCTGAGATTACTTTATTGGCTTAGATGTCGTTGGCGGTAGTGTACGTCTCGATGGACACGACATCTCTAGGATGAACGTTGGCTGGCTGCGCTCTCAGATCGGTCTCGTCTCGCAAGAGCCTACCCTTTTCGCTTCGAAAATTTGGGAAAACGTGTCGTACGGCCTGATCAATACGCCCTACGAGCACGAATCGGAGGAAGTGAGAAGAAAGATGGTTCAAGGAGCCTGCGAGCTGGCCAATGCGCATGAGTTCATTACCAATCTGCCAGATGGGTACGACACTCACATCGGCGAGCGCGGTATGCTCTTATCCGGCGGTCAGAAGCAGAGGATTGCTATTGCACGTGCTATCGTCAGCAATCCGCGGATTCTGCTGCTTGATGAAGCTACCTCTGCTTTGGATACTCAGAGTGAGAAATTAGTGCAAAAGGCCCTCGACCAGGCCGCCACCGGACGTACTACGATTACCATTGCACATCGGCTTTCCACCATTAAAGACGCTGACCAAATCATCGTCATGAGCAAAGGCGTCATACTTGAGCAAGGAACCCACAATGATCTTCTGAAGGACGATAACGGCGCTTATGCTGCGCTCGTTCGCGCACAAGCCCTGAAGGAAGAGCAAATTGGGGAAGAAAGTGCAGAAGTCAAAGACGAGCAGGAAGAAGCAGATCTGCTGCAGCAAGAAGCAGAAGAGGCCCGTGCAATGGGAATCAAGCGGACGGGCACTGGCAGATCCGAGGTCAGCGACATCTTGGACCGCAAGCGCAAAGAGGCAGAATCGCACAAGCCCAAAGAACATGGCGTCATATACCTGCTCATTCGACTCATCAAGGAAATCAAGGATGCTAAGTGGTACTACTTCATTGGCACAATTTTCAGCATTGTCTTGGGTATGATCTATCCTGTCTTCGCAATCGTGTTTGGCCATATCTTGGGCGTCTTTAGCAGTACCGACAACAGTTACATCAGGAGTCGGGGCGACTACTATGCTGGATTACTCTTCGCGATGTGAGTCATGCAGGCAGGGATCCCCCCCCCCCCCCTTCTCCCTTTCCGGGCCGCTGACATGCCCCGACTTCCATGACAGCGCTTGCGTATCTTCGCTGTCCATTGCTATACAGGCATACGTATTTGGCTATACCTCGGAATATCTTTCACGTGTCCTGCGCTCCCGCATCTTCGGCACCATTCTCCGTCAGGATGTTTCCTTCTTTGACGAGGATCGCAATTCTACTGGAGCCCTCACAAGCAGCATTTCAGAGCAGCCACAAAAGGTCAATGCTGCTTTAGGGATCACACTAGGCGTTATTCTCCAGAATATCATCACTCTGGTTGGTGGTATAATCGTGGGACTTGCAGTACGTGCATTGCTAGACAAAGCCCGTGCTAGGCATGGATAGCCGATGCCCAATGGCCATGCATAGGCTGACAATGCTTCACTCTGCAGTACGCGTGGAAATTGTCTCTTGTTGGGCTGGCTTGCATCCCACTGACGCTCAGTGCTGGTATTGTGCGACTGCGAGTCGTGAATCTCAAGGATGAGAAGACAAGGCGATCGCACGAAGACGCAGCCCAGACCGCTTGTGAAGCAGCAGGGGCCATTCGCACCGTAGCTAGTCTTACCCGAGAAAGTGATGCTGTACGGCAGTATTCCAAAGCTCTGGGTAGGTGAAGGTTGCCCCAATTTGCTGATAGTCAATACATTAACCTGAATTGTAGACGAACCAATGCGTGTATCGAACCGCATCGCTCTCATATCGAATGTCAGTGCGATGCAACCATGGCATACTAAACGTGCGAGATCCCTAGCTGAGAGCCCTTTGCATGAACAGGTCTTCTTTAGCGTTACACAGGCCTTGTCATTCCCTGTCATTGCTTTAATATTTTGGTACGGTTCGCATCAGATCGTCGTAAGTATTTTTCTTCTTGAATTGCTTGACCCGGCGCTGATCTGTGTTCCCACATTTTTGTACGCAGGACCACGGACTTTCGACCCAAGCTTTTTTTACTTCCCTCACTGCTGTAAGACAGGGGACCGCATGTACAGATCTAAGTTGATTCTGATAATCTCGCTGAATGCGTGCTGCAGGTCATCTTCGGTAGTATTCAGGCTGGCAACGTTTTCACATTCGTAGGTGGCGAAGATCTGGGTCACGCAACCAGTCAGTGCAGCTGCTAAGGGATCCTTCATGGCTCGCAGGTACCGGATGTTAGCAGGTACGACTCATTTTCTTCTGGGATCAAGACCTACAGCTTACTGTGTGTCTTCACAGCGCCAAGGGCGCCGCAGCCAAGATTGTCCGCCTGTTCGACCGAGAAGTCGAGATCGATGCAGAAAACCCAGAAGGCAAAGCTTTGCACAACACACAAGGACACGTCGTGTTCAAAAAGTATGTCTCTCAGTTCTTGGGGACTTTGAAAGCAGACTGACACCTCTCTATAGCGTGCACTTCCGGTACCCTACGCGTCCTGGTGTCCGTGTACTTCGAGGCCTGAACTTGAACATCAAGCCTGGCGAGTTCGTCGCTCTTGTTGGACCGAGTGGATGCGGAAAGTCTACAATTATCCAGGTGATTGTTTTGCATTAGAGTTCTCCATGCGTTGGAACCTGACTCGACCATGTCTCACCGCTGCAGCTTATTGAACGCTTCTACGATCCCATCCTTGGTTCTATCGAAATTGATGGCCAGAACATATCTGAAGCCAATGTCAAGAGCCTGCGAGAGAGCATCTCTCTCGTATCGCAAGAGCCGACCTTATACGACGGATCTGTCCGCTTCAATATCACCCTGGGCGCCACCCATGAACCAAGCCAGGCGGAGGTCGATGAAGCTTGCAAGGCAGCCAACATCTACGACTTCATCCAATCACTCCCTGATGGATTCGATACCATGGTCGGTGGAAAAGGCTCGCAGCTCTCTGGAGGTCAGAAGCAAAGGATAGCAATTGCAAGAGCCCTGATTAGAAACCCGAAGATTCTCCTTCTAGATGAAGCAACATCAGCTCTTGACTCGTGAGTTCCAAGCATTTTTCGTGTTGTGAACAACCGGCTTATGTCACTACCTGCTTTCAGTCAATCTGAGAAGGTCGTCCAGGCCGCGCTCGACGCCGCTGCCAAAAACAGGACCACGATTGCGGTCGCTCATCGCCTATCCACTATTCAGAATGCAGATCACATTTTCGTCCTGCGCGAAGGCAAGATTGCAGAGAGGGGAACACATAGCGAGCTCATACACCTGGGCGGAATCTATGCCGAGTTGGTCCAGCAGCAGGCACTGGAGAAGCGCGCCTGAGTGCGGATATTGCGACGGTATTGATGGTAGCTACTTTAGGGCATTGGTGTTGTAGTGTTCTCCTTGGATGAAATACTTGTCTTGCGCGCGCGGGCACAGTGCCTTGCCATGCAATCAATCAGTTTTCGGGTACACCCAAGAGAACGGCATCAGGCCAAGCCTCTCTCTAGCATGTCACAGCTCTCAGCCTGTCGATCACACTCAGTGAAGATCCGTGCAAATGCAGTTATAATGCAGTTTAAATTGCAGTTCAAGGTTTCTGTTTGGGCACTGATGCCGCTCTGCTAATTTTTGGTACTTTTTGCTGTGTGCAAGCAGAGGTAGTGCGGTAGCTAAGATGGCGCGCCTTCTGAACCCTGGTGTCGGGATGATCAAGCTGCTGTCCAATTCGACAGACTATTAGTTGCCGAAACGCTTGTCACCAGAATTTTGAGTTATTCTCGACGAAGGACGAGGAACGACCTCAAAAGAGATCGCCCATAGCCGCGAGTTCCGGTCCAGCGTTTTCTTTGACGGCCATTTCTATCGAGAGCAGTCCAAATCAGCATAGGTCCGACTTCGCCAAAACTCAATGGTCTGACTCACCAAAGTATGAATAGATCATGGTGACGGCCAGGAGGATACCCGTGCCGGATCCAAGCGCGCCCATCATGTCTGCGCATACAGAGAGAGCGCCGATGGTAGCACCTCCGAAAGCGGCGGCAGTGGGGATAACGCGCTTGAGCTCCTTGTACATGGACTGCTCTCGGTGTCCGGCCATGACCATCTGTTGGTCCTTGAGCTGGCGTGCGACATCACGGGGACCAGAGCCAGAGACCTCGATCCAAGTCTTGGAGAAGAGGGCACATGCGCTTAGCATAAAGGTGATGTAGATGGCAGTGTGAACGGGGTCGACGAGGGCCTCCTTCATGGTGTGAGGGGGCGACATATAGTAGGCGATGCCCGAAACAGCGCTGAGTTGGGAAGAGTCTCCAAGAGGCTAGTCATGCGCAAAGAACGTCAATACGTGATCATCGACCACAAAACAGCAGTGTGTTATTGACTCACCTCCCACACGCCTAGCAGCCTAACGAGGAGGTTTTCAGGGAAGCGGTTGAAGAGCATCTGCGATAGGATAAACACGTTTGACGACAGGGCCGACTCGAGCATGATTGGCATGTTGGAAGTGTAGAAGAGCTTGACGGGGTAAGTTCCTCGCTGGCCGCGGTATTTGTTGCTCTTGACAGGAATCTCAATGCGGAAGCCTTGGAGGTAGATGACTGCGGCGAAGACAACGACGGTAGCGATGAGATTCATGACGTTTGGCAGTCGGTCGCGGTAGAAGGCCTCCTTGAGCGCACGCGACTTGTCGTGTCGCGTGAAGAGGAGGTGGAAGAGAGCGATGAGTGCGCCCTCGAACTCTGGTCCACGACCGGTATTAATCGTGGTAGGCGACAGGGCCTTCCAGACGATAGACTCGCAAATGTTGGTTGCAATGAAAAGATTGATACCAGAACCGAGTCCGTAGCCTTTTTGCAGGAGCTCGTCGAGCAGAATGACCAGTAGACCGGCAACCACGAGCTGCAGAATGAGCAGCAGGCAGATACCAGCACCGAGATCCTTGGGCTGACCGTAGAGACCGGTAAGAACGAACACAGTTGCCTGACCGAAGGAGATAAGGATGGCGAAGACTAAGAGTGCCGAAAGCGTAGATGTCAGCTAGGGTATCACGACACTGTCATATGCATACACGCACGCTTCTGGGCACCGCCGAAAAGCGCTCGATCTTCCTTCAAACCGAAATCCATCTCGACGAGGTTTGCACCGGCCAAGAGTTGCATAATCATGCCGCTGTAGGCGCATACCGACGCGTCAGTTGCTATAGTGTAAACAGGCGATGTGCGTGCTCGATCACACTCACGATGTAACGATGGGAGTAATACCGAGTTCCATCAGAGTACCGCGGTTAGATGCGAGAATGACACGCATCCAGTATAACGGATCTGTTTGGGAAGTGATTGCATGTTAGTCTCGCGGTACTATATCTTCCTGTTGTCTTGTTGCGAGATATCGCACCTGAAGAGTCCGCAGAGACGATGCCGAAGAGGGGAATCTGACTGCATACCAAGAAGATGAGGAGAGTGACAGCCGTCCAGCCGACCTGAGAGAGGAAAAGATGCAATCGTCAATTGCGGGCGTTTATCCTGGAAGGCGCATCAATGAACCTTACTTTTTGGGTAAAAGGAACCTGTAGGCGACAGAGGCATGGACAAAGCGATGCGCGAGCGGTGTTTAGAGTAGAAGAGCAGACGCAGTCAGCGTGTGATTCTCTCAAGGATACACGGCGAACTGCCCAGCACGAGTGTCGCAATGCTGCCCCGCGCCCTCTTGCAAGCCTCGTGTCGACGTGGCCTGCTTGGGGAGGAAAGGTTGCAAGCTCACCTTGCGCTCTGGAGGAGAGATCTCGGGCAGCACGCCCATGAAGGGGCGGACCAGGTCGAGGACTGCGACGAAGGATGCGTGAAGTCAGCTATGCTGCTTGCGATGGCGTTGGCGCCCTCTTCGTAGGCGCCAACTCACATCGAACTGCAAGGTTGATTGACCGCGTGGAGGAGCAAGCTAAAGGTCAGCCAGAACTCTAGCCAGCGTCGCATGTGCATCACAACTCACAGCTCATCCTGGCAGACACGGAGGGTCTTGTTTTCTGGGAACCGCGCGCGGCCTGTGTCGACGCTCTCGCTGCGGTGTCCTGGTTGGCTTCCTGCCAAGCGGTGTCCTAGCCTGCATGGCTGGCGCCATGCGCGCGGAGGCGTTTGCCGGATCAGCACCTAATGCGGCCTCCTACAGCACGCCAATTAACTTGCGAAGATTACGTACTTCATCGCGTATGCTCACTTCGCGGCCTGGTAGCCGGTGTCGCGTATCTGAAGGCATCCCTTTCAGCACTTCTCTCAAGTGATAGCCAGCGGCATGCAGCCTGAAACGCCCAGGCTGACCACACCATCCGAAGGCACACATCCATGCAACCTTTCACCACTTCTCTTGGCAGTCTTTCCCTCGACGCATCGGTTTGCCAACCAGGCCCGCCTCATTGCTTACAGGCTTCTCTGACCTCTGACTCTGCTAAGTATAGCTGCACCGTATTATCGGTGTACCTCGCTTCCCTTCACTGCCAAAGTATCCATGCACAGTTGATATCCCTGTGCATTTAACACTGCCAACGTCGACCTGGGCTGGCTTTCCGAGAACTCCATGTGGGCATCAGCCATACAACGCGCGAGATCATTGAGCGCCTCGAGCAGTAGCAGCAGTTCTTCGCAAGCCAGCTCCGGCTTCTTCGACAGCGACCCGTTCTTGTACGAGAATGTTGCAGCTCGTCGAGCTTTCGGCCGGTCTCGACTACGCTGTCCATTGCGGTTCCGATTGACGGGAAAAAGCAAGCAATACCTCGTGCTTATAACCTTGTCGGCCTTCTTATATTTCCTCTTTCTTACCAACTCTCAATTTGGACGACTCCAAACAATGCACAAGCAAGATCTCACAAGATCAGTCAGGTGGAGGTGGAGATTGCAATTTCTGCCGTCGAAACCGATAAGCTTGGCTATATACGCAGGCAAGGAAACCGACTGGGTCAGTGAGCTTTTCCCATCCAATATACCAGCGTGATACAACTTTGACCATAAGCACTTTTCCCGAACTTGACCATCGATGGCACGGCAGAGCAGTTCGGCGCCCTGGTATATTCCCTTACAAGGGAACCTTTGGGTCATGCCGCCACCTTCTCTGCACTTGTCCAAGACGTTGGCGAGGTCAAAGCTGTCGATTTCGACAGGGACATCCTCTCAACCTTTTGGAACCCGGCGTTTTACGATCCACAAGCCTTGCCAGAACGCGCCGACACGTTTGGTCCGTGCACTATCGTAGCTCCGAGCTCGTACTGCTACGTAGACCTGATGCATTATGCTATTCTACATTTCGTAGATGTTCTCTTCGTGATACCCTCGAGATCTGACGGGCCCTTGATCAGGCAGATGATACACACAAGGAAGCGGACAGAGCTTGTCTTGTCGTTACCGACGCACTGGCGTTACAAGTACAGCTCAAGGAACACGATCTACTAGATCTCTTGACTGACGCTTTGAAGAGCCGGCGAATCTCCGTCATCGGTAGCAATACGCAATTACTTGAAGACCTGCACGGCATGTTTGATGGACATGTCAAGCCCACTCCTATGACACAGGCAGACCAGCCTCGCGTCCATTGGAAGATTTTCACGCCATACTACCCAGTCCCTTGGGCAAATGTACCTCTCGCTTCCACGTCACACCGGCCATTCGGCACATTCGGTGTCATTGTGCGTAGCACAGCTGCAAGGGATGTCGAGTACGTCAACAACTTGATGAGCAAATTCCACGATGCTCTAAAGACTTCGCCCGCAACATGGGGATACTCCTTGAAGAGGAATGACGGTGTCACTAAGCTCGACCAAAACGGAAAAGGGCAGCAACCTTGCATATAATCATGCCTCCCTGCCTCGCGCCGGACAGCAAAGAGAAGACCAGAAATCAGATAGTGATACCGAATGGCATCGAAAAATGCATTGAATTTAATGCTGAGGCTAACGCGGCTTCCATATACCGGGCCATCAGTATTTTGGTGGGTTAAGCCTGTCAAAACAGCTAGCTACCTAGCGGGCTGAATTATGCAGAGCAGCATGTCCGCCTTCCAAGCGCATACGATCCATCCCCAGCTTCGATGCTTCACGAACCAGCGTGGGCGCTTGAACTTTCCACAAGGGTGCCTCTCTTGCTTGCGCAATCTGCGGCTTCACAGCTGTCCCACGCAAGGCGACCAGCATTCATAGGCCTACCCGACCTCGCAAACTCGACAGCGCTTTGGGAGAAACGACTACCGCTCTTCGATGCTATTGCAATGCTGAGGAATGGTTCAGATCCTCGGAGAAAGATGGCTGCAATGTCTCGTCCGTGGGATTCGCTAGATTCGGAAAAGCACTGGGACGGTATCATTGACGATGTCGTCACTCGGAATCAAATCAGTCTTGCTAGCGTGCTTGGCTTGTAGAAGTTTTGGGCGGCGGTATCGATGTCCAAGAATTGGCAACAGTGACTTCTGTACACGTTTGGTCAGTGGGCGTGTAAGAAGAGGCGAGTGAAGCTTGTGAACAGCATCGAATGACTGTAATACCTCTACAACCAACAACAGACCTGCCATGATAAGATTAAAGTGAAGGCCGTCAAGACGCGCGCATACTCGGGACAGAAGAGCCGGCTAGAGACTGTGCTTGAATCGGTCGGTATGCGACTGGAGCAGCACGTGCTTTGAAGTGCGCATTATAGTGTGAAGCAGTCCGCGAAGGTGTTCTGGCGGAAGTGGGCAGTGCTGTGTTAGACGTTCTGCATACAGAAGGCTTTGTAAGCGCCATCGATGGTACTCACCTTGGGATGCTTCGACTCGGCATGTTGCTTCAAGAAGACCTGCAGAAGCACGAACGGAGTCAGCCGTCGTCGCAAGAGGCAAATTGCAGCAGCGTAGCTCACATCCTTTTCCTTTTCAATTTCGATCTTGCAGATCTAGTACAGTGATACGGGCAAGCATCAGCCAAAGTCTCGTCTCGAGTCCAGAGTGTGGCTAAATCCAGCTCGGAACCACCACAGACTGAACGCACCTTGCACTGAACCTTGGGCTTGCTCGCTTTGACGGGCACCTTGGATGCAGTAAGAGGGGCTCTTGTGCCAGCAGCATCGGCGGCTGTATGTACGAGGGCGGCGGCGTGCCAGAGAAAAAGCCTGACTGTCAGTCATCCGGCTGCAGCACCGAGGAATGGAGGCGAAACGCACCCTTTTGCTCGCGCTGTCTTCTGTCCTTCCTGAAAGGCACAGAAAATGAGTCAGCTCTGCTGGCGGTAGCTGCACGTCGCGCTCTCGTACTTGGAAATAGGCATGTTGGACAGCTGTGGTGGCGAGAAATTGGTACAAGTGCAAGAGACGGCTAGGCCTTGCGGACTTGCAAAAGTACGACGACACGCAGCCAGCAGAAATCGAGCAGCACTGTCAGCTCGCGACCTGGTTAATCTTGCTGTAAATCTTGCTGCCAAGCTGCGATAGCTGGTGCAGAATGTGGAATCGGTGGCGGATTTCGTGACAGTGCAGTATGCATGGCCATCCTTGCCTTCTGCGCACATAAATCACCTGCTTTGCATGTTCAAACATGCTTTTGCAAAGCACTGCTGTGCCTGTGCACTGGGAAACACGCACAGTCAAGCCATAGTCGCCGGCAAGAGTATCAATACCAATCCAGCACGAAATTTGGCTGTATCAGCTCGATGGGCGCGACAGCCGAAAGGCAGGACCGCTAGTAAAGCAGACACTCGGCTGAGAAATACTGGACAGCATGAAAAGAAGCCGTCTTCGCCTTATCGCGGCAGAGGTGTGCGCCGTGGTTTTCGTCCTCGTGACGACGCCTCCTCTTATATCAGACCTCCACCGCAATCTGCCTTCAAGCTGTCTTCCGAAGTGCCAGACGTAGCCGGAGAAGATGCTCTCGACAGGAGGGCAATCCTAGAAGCTTTGAGCTCTCGTCAGAAAGAGCTCTCAGGGACAGACAACGAAGCGAGCCCTGGCGAGCGGCGCATGATACCCATCATCGCAGCAGTGGCAAGACGGTTGGCTCTCGACAAGGCAGAACTGCTTGACCTTGCAAAGCAGTGGGCAGCTAGGGTCGAATTTCCCACAAAGATAGACAGCAAGGGGAAAGGTCGTCAGACTCCAGGTCTCGAGTTACCTGATGGGTAAGCCAAGTTCATTTGCTTTTTTCTACACACGGTTCTAAGCGATTCTTTCATCCTTGATTCGGAATCATTCACTCGTACGTTACGCCGTGCAGCTTCGATATTTCTGATGTTGAGCGGGACATGGTCATCTACGGAGAACGCGCGATTGAGCGTGCTGTCCTGTCTCACTTTCTACGCTGGATCCGCAATGAGGATATTCAAGAGCGGCTAGGCGTCAGCTTGCAGCTGGGTGCTATCGCCGAAGCACTCGACCTTCGTTATCCTGGCGAGTGGTTTCCTATGGCCCGCAACATGAGCCGCAAAATTATCTTGCACGTCGGACCAACGAATAGTGGAAAGACATACAATGCTCTTTGTGCTCTAGCAAAGGCGCGTACGGGTGCTTTTGGTGGGCCGTTGAGATTGCTCGCCGCAGAGGTCTACAATCGCTTCAACGCAGGAACCATAGGTGGCCTGACCCCTGATAAACCCCGAATGTGCAATCTCATCACCGGAGAAGAAAAGAAGATACACGACGAGCTCTGCGGACTCCAAAGCTGTACTGTGGAAATGATGTCCTTGAACCGACTCTACGATGTGGTGGTCATTGATGAGATTCAGATGATTGCCGACCCCGGCCGCGGGTCCGCTTGGACGCAAGCGCTTCTTGGCTTGCGAGCAAAAGAAATACATTTATGTGGGGAGCCGTCAGTAGTAGAACTCATCAAACGAATAGGACAGAGTCTCGGCGACGAGGTTGAGGTCAAGACATATGAAAGACTATCTCCGCTCACCGTTGCTGCCAAGAGCATTCGAGGGGACTACAAGCAGATTCAAAGAGGTGATTGTGTCGTTGCATTCAGTCGCACGGGAATTTTCAATATCAAGGAGATCATCGAACAAGAGACAGGTCTCCGAGTGGCAGTCGCATACGGAGGTCTACCTCCTGAGGTTCGCGAAGAACAGGCGCGTGGTTTTAATGCTCCAGAATCCGAAGGCGGGTACGACGTCTTAGTTGCCAGTGATGCTATCGGCATGGGCCTCAATTTGTACGTGACTCGGCCGTCAAGCATTCTGAGCCTTTGGTGACACACTGTGCTGGACGCAGACAAATTCGACGGGTCATCTTCACCACTCTCAAGAAATGGGACGGAAGGCAAGAAGTGCCGCTGTCTGTCTCGCAGATAAAGCAAATCGGAGGTCGTGCTGGTCGGTATGGCATGGGTGGCAAGAACAGCAGTCCATCGGCACCTGATGCAGACGAGCCGAGCGCTGCGCCCGTCGTCAAAGATGAAGCGCACCTCAATGGCGTCGTCACATGCCTCGAAGAGTCGGACATGCCTTTCCTCCGACAAGCCATGTCAGCTCCGATGGAACCCATTCATAGAGCCGCACTGCACCCTCTGCCAAATCAGCTCGAGAAATTCGCCACTCTCTTGCCAGATAGCACAACGCAAGCGCACGTCTTCGAAATCTTCCCGGTTATCGCTGCATTCTCGCCGGATTACTTCATCCCCTCGTTTGGCAATTCTTTGAAACTCGCTGAAAAGCTGGCCAACATACCACGACTTACAATTTCTGAACGATGGCTACTTGGCAACGCGCCCGTCAATCTCCGCGATGAAGAGTCTATACGTGCCTTTCAGACTTTCGTGGAGCACTTCTCGATCGATGAGAGTCTACGCGTCACGCAGTGGATCAACGCCCAGCGTATGTCAACTGCCTTGGAGAAGTTCAGAGACGTCGAAGACGCTCTCAATGCATTGAAGGAAGACGAGCTGGACGAGAAGCCCGAAACAGCCGAGGGAGACCAGAGAGATGGAGGCTCTAGCTCGCACAGAACGGATAGACCAGCTATTTTACCGCCTGAAGCTCAAGACTTCGTGTCGAATTCCAACCTCGTCGAGCTCGAATCTCTTCATCGATGTCTAGGCATGTACCTATGGTTGCACAATCGCTATCCTCTCCGGTTTCCGCAAGCTGCCGAAGCTAGACTCTTCAAGGGAGAGGTACAGAATGCTATCGACTTTATTCTACAGCACATGTCGCCAGACATGACTCAGGCCAGAAGTAAACGGGATGCTAGAAATTTGGCGAAGAAAGTCGGGCGGCGGCGATGAGTGTCCGTGAAGTCTCCCAGGGGCCGTTCAAACTCATATACTGTATATTGATTTTTGCCAAGTAGCCCGGCGCACTGGGCTTTACAATCACGTTGTTGTCGGTCCTACTATGCAAGGCTCATGACCGCATCCAAGATTTGCTATTTTGCGGATTTGCCAACATGATCTTGAAGACGTTCTCGGCATCCGGCTTGTCCTTGAGCGTCAGTTCGCGTGTACGGTGCAGGGACTGACATGCAGTTTCAGATCAGCGACATTCAGCGACACTGAACAAGTAATTCACCTCAATCTCGTCTACACGTTCTCGAGTGGCATCTAGTCGTTCTTGGAAGTCTTCTGCACTAACGACATCCTTGAAGACGTTCAATAATAGCTTGGAATCGGGCCGTACACTGTGAAAGAAATTAGCCCGCGACGCGTGGGCGCAAGTGAGTGACCAAAAGTACTTGTAATGCGTGTCTATTTGTATAATATTGAGATGGTCGAGATCGTTGAGAAAGTCTGGCCTCGTCCTATGGAACCGGAGCATGTCAGCGCATCGGGTCCGATACTTGTCGGTCCAGAATGGAAAGATGCATACATCACGACTCTGGCCTCTGTAGGGTCAAGGAAGTCAGCGTCGGCCCCGCAAGGTATTGAAAGATAGCAACGTACGCTCCCATGTCACTTTGGGATCATCGGAAACCTCCGCCTGCTTGGCTACTGAAAGTACCCTTGCCCGTTAGCTACAGAGCCTGGCAGCACAATAACACGAGGCTTACACTCTTGCAATAGCAACCATGAGCAAGAACTCCATTTTTGCTCGTCCATGACATCTGTTCAGCAAAGACATGAGCACATGTGACAACAGCAAAAACCAGGAATTGTTACCGTCATCGTGATCTGGAATAAGCCCAATCTTGCTGAGCAGCCACTGCTTCTCTTGTTCTAGCCTATCTTTAGCAGCTGCGAGCATATTCTGGGCAACAACAGGAGCTTAGCGAAGCGCTCACAGCCATACGAAAATCGGGCTCACCTTTTTCTTGGCTAATGCGCTCAACACACTTGGTCTACCACCGATAAGACTGAATATTTCCTTTGCATCCTCTTCGCGCATATTCTCGCCAAACAGCTTTCTGCGGGCTTGTCTCGTGAGCCGAACACCATCTTCTTCGTCTAGGTCCTTGATGGTAAGCACTTCCATTCTATTGGCGTTTTTCTCTGGAAAGCACAGCATCAACAAGATTAGCAAGGTTTGAAACGGCGAGGAAGAGCTTCGAACTTGCTCAATAGGTCGTAAATACGGAAATCATCAGAGTTGAAGATGCTGTATCAAAGATTCGAATGAGTCAGAGAGACGAACGAGCATGTACATCCATTTGACTTACATGTTCGCGCATTGCGACGCTGCCCAGGATTCCGCCCTCTGTTGTAGAAGATGAAGGATACCTTGACCCGCTTCATCGTCTTTCATAAAGTGAACGTTGTTGAAGATGAGAACCAATGGCTTTCCTGTACGTTTACGGTACCGTATAGCGACCTTTTCGAGCTTGCTCATTGCTCGTTCAATGTCCAGCAGAGGTCCAGCTTCTTTTGGATCCCGGCGCTGGAAAAGACCGTTGTATGAATCCTGATGGCAGCTTGTCAGCCCAGACTGAACTGTAGAGGGGATGTTTGACGCACTTCATGGTATTCAAAGTTGATGCACTTGCCGAAGCGGGTCCTGAACACGTCCGGATCTTCGTGGCATTCGCACATGGCGATACCAGCGGCATCAATTTCTATCATCTTCGAGAGACAAGGCGGGGTCGCAAGTCAGTGTGACTGCTCAGTTGATCGTGCATGCAGCGAATCAGGACAAAGAACTTGCTTCAACGCACTGATTGAATCATCATGGATGTCTTGCCGCTTCCTTTCGGACCGAGAAGCAGATAGTAATGGCCCTTTTCCTCTCCGCGCATGATTCGGTCAATGAAGCCTTGCTCATCTCGCCTGATCCGAGCCTCGTCTGGCCCTTCGTCGTCTTCACTGGATTCTTGACGATTGCCCTCCAATGTCTTAGAAGCGTGCGCTGGTGGCGATTGAGCTGCCTTCTCGAGCTCCATGACAGGGTCATAGCCGCCTCTGAAGGCGATGTCCATCTTGCGCAGGACGTTCCATTTGTACCTGGCTGGATCGTCAGCATGACCGTTCTTGCTTGCTGTACTGATATTATCACTCACCACTGGAAATATGCTATTCCTCCACATCCCAGCAAGGCAGTGCCGACCGCTATGCCCAGGGCCGTGTCGACCATGCTCCCATTGCCTTGCCCGCCTTCGCGGCTGCCATATTTCTCGTCGGCGTCTTCAGCTGCACCAGCCACACGCTCGCGCAGCCATCTGGACCTCCCTGCGTGAGCCTTGCTGGATCCTGCATTGGCACTCTCGTGCGGTGTAGTGCTGTAGAATCGCAGACTTGACAGTGAGCGCGACGGAGCGACAGACGCCTCGGCAAGCCTCTGCAAGGCACGCCTCGCTGGCACCACACCCCGTCTAATATGCATGCGCGCGCGTCCGATTTGTGCTGTTGACCTGCTGTAAAAGGTGCATAGAGAGTGTGTGTCATTGCACCTGCCAAGGCAAAAGTGTGGCGAACTTCTCCATCATGGGCAACTGCTCGCAACGGCATGGCAACGGCATGGCATGACAAAAGCGTTGATATACATTTTCAGAAAGGGAGGGAACAGACAATGCAAAGCTGGCGGCCAAAACTCCCTCGAAGCACCGTCATCGGCAGTCTAGATTTGCTGATGTTAGGGGCCGCTACGTGACCTTGCAAGAACAGCTCAAAGATTTGTTCGCTCGCTGTCGTGACCGAAAGCCCGGTTCTGCTCAACGACCTTGCTCGAGTAGTTATCCTGCATGGGGCGCGCAAAGGTTTGGAATTCAATTATAAGCCCTGGACGAAGCAGCGGCTTTGCCGCAATTTCATGCTCACCATCGGGAAGTACGAGTATGGGTCCCGAACGACCTTGTCCTGAGCAGGCGACCAGGACAATTTGATGCCAGATGCAGGAACAGGCGGCAACTTGCCAGCGGAAAAGAATGACTTTGCTGCTGCCGCGGTTTCCTGTGCGGGGGCGAGGTACAAGGACGACAGTGATGGTGTGGGGGACGGTACGGTGGTAAGGTCGGTCGTGCTTTCAGCAGCTTGTGCGCCAGACTGAGTACTTGGTGCTGGCAAGCTGCGCTTCCGCATCAGTCAACAGTGCCAGCCGAATATGGAGCGGCCACTCACTTCAGTTGTTCAGGTTGCGCGAGAAGGAGGGCAGTGAGATCATTCTGGGTGATCACGTCGAGTCGAGGGTATCTCCGACTGTAAGCGAAGTGCCATGGGCGAATCAGTAAAGCTGATGCCATTACGCAAGCAGTCCGCTCATGCAGGTGGCTCACCGGAAGTCGCGCTCAAAGTACGAGTTCTGGGCGGGGTCGCTCGCTGTGGGAAAGAACGTGCGTAAGCCAGGCTACAGCCGAAACAAAGCCAGCATGGAGCATTGCCATCTTGAGACACCACTCACCCCTTGAAGGCGGAAGCGAATACTTCTCTGGACGGCTGCCCGGTGGTGGCCAGCGATAGTTATCCGAGGTCTGCAGCAGAAAGCGCAGTAGCGCGTGCCCTGCATCAGCAGGAGGCGCCAGCTAGGCGTCATGTGTCATGCAGATGCGCACCAGGATGCCAGTGTTCGAGTCAGGATTGACAACCATTGCTTTGCGGAACTTCTCCCAGAACGGGCTCTGCGCGATTGGGGACATCGTCAGGACTCTGGCTCAGATGCACGGCGACTGCTCGTGTAGCACTTACGGCTGATCCAGAGTGATACTTGAACGGGTCTGCCATGTGCGAGAAGCGTGACAGGCATCAGCGCGATGCATCGACCAAGCTTGCTCGCCCTCGCTCTGGGCTTGGACTGGCAATGCGGCCGCAGAGATTGGCGCAAGCAGCTGCCCTGCACAGAGCACTCACCTGCGGATTTGGCGGCTTCGCGCACTACAGCAGACGCCCGCATCGCTCCTCTGGTCGCCATGGTGGCCTTGCCGAACAGTCCAATGGGTGGCTGCCCAAAAAGCGGCGTACTTGGAGGAGATGCCGCCCCAGCTGGCTTGCCGCCACCCACTGGGCGAGAAGACATGTAGACAACGGCATTTGTTACATACTTGTCGCTTGACTTTCATCCAAAACTCCTCAGGATAGAATACAGGGTGATGCTATGATTTACAACGACAAGGAATGACCAAATGCAAGAGGCGCGAATACTGCTTCATCGACTCATCCCCGGACTACTACTGACTGCAAATTGTTGTTTCATCTGAAAGTCTGCTGGCACTTCGGATGAGATGGCTGGCGCGCGGTAGTGCACGCTTCCCAGCCCGCCGCACGGTCTTCTGCCTCTAGTGACATCTGCCTGCCTTGCTGCACATTTGCAGAAGCGGGGTTCGACTGGGCCGATGGCAGAGAAGATGACTGTAGGACAACGACCGGCTCATTGTCTAGTCTCTCGGATGGGCTTCTTGGCGAGACCGAGAGCGAATCAACATTGATGCGTTCGAAATCATCTGGGAGCGAGGACGATGGGGTGGTCGTCGGCTTCTTGGTAACGAATCTGATACTGCCCTGTACGGCTTGATGACTGGGCTCCTGCCGACTGATGTTGTTGCTCGGAGCATCCGTCTCATCTCTTGTGTCGTGCACTACGATGCTCTCGCGAGTGGAATTGCCTTCGCTGTGCGAGTCATTGGAGTCGTCAATATCCCAATCGTCGGAGTCAGCATAGTCGACCGAGTTCCCTTCTAACTCTTCAGCGTTGCTGATCATGCTCTCATCGCGAGGTCTCGTCTGCCTGCCCTCGCCCGTGAACTGCCCTGTTCCTGCTCCCTCGGCAACAGTGCTTGGAACGGCCTTCTTCGAGACAGATGTGTTCAAGCCCGCACCGCTGATTGTGCGAGACGGATTGCGCATCCAGGCTGGCATCTCTTGAACAATGTCTATAAGAGGATGATGCTCTTTGGAAGCTGGGAAGCTCTTCATGCGCCGACACAAGTCATCCCAGTCTGCTCTAGATTTGCAGAGCAAGCCGACCAGCATTGATGGGTCCAAGGCCGCAAGTGACATCTTCCTGACCTTTTCGCAATGGAAGGATTCTAGATCTCGCGTGCCGTACGCATTCGCAAAGAAGATATCCAGATTGTCGAGTTGGTGTTGTGGATCACCTGCAGGCTCAAGCGCAGATGACAGGGGCTGATGTGCACTTAATTGCGAGAGTTGCTCCGGTATGGGTACTTTCTTCACAGTTAGCTTGGTGTGATGAGGGTCAATGTAGAACAGCTGATTGCCCTGAGTACCGACGAAATAGTATGAGCTCGAAGGGCGACCACCAGCGATTCCAACGCATTGCGGGAGGGTGAAGTAGTGCTGTATGCTACTAAAGTAGATCGGATTGACACCATTGAGACCCAGACGTAGAGGTACCAAGATCAGGACCGGTCGATTCCAGCCATACGCTGCGTTACCGCGCGCCACTTGCGATACCTCGCTGCCATACACAGTGGTGTCGATGGCTTGCGCGACACCAAGATTGGCAGGCGCATAGTCATCCGCCAGTGCCGCGATGGCGCCGGCGGCAGTTGACGGACCAAACCACTCCCCGACTTGCTTTCCCAAACGTTTGCCTTCGTTCACGAATTTATGAATGGAGAACGGCGCGTCCGGCGAGGGATCATCGAGAAACCAGCTTGTCAGCCGGACGTATCGAGGATAGATCGGCGTAGAGCTGAAGAAGTCGGGAGCAGACAACGGCTGCACATCATCGCGGGGCAGAGGCCGTCTAAAGTCTGATCACCGCATGATTTTAGAAAGGCAGCATCACGCGCAAGAACGGCGCTCTGCTTACTTCGACCCAGATGCACATCCATGAGAGTATTTGCCAGTAAACTCTGGCCAGTTCGGAGCATGCAACCCCAGCCAGTGTCGGTAGTGAGACCAGTAGCAGCGTTGCTTGCCGACTGGTTTCCTATAGCAGCGTTCCTGCCCATGCTTGCGCCGAGATTGCTTATCATTGAAGTGAACGCACTGGTTACAGTATTCGAGGAGCTTGCAGCGCTTGACGAGGACGAGGACGCGGGCAAGGCCAGGAAGCCAGAGCGATAAGTGAGCTGTATCCGAGAGTAGAAGTCGTGATAGAATGCCGGGGGCCATCCGTAGGTCTGTGTAGGTGACACAGGCTGGTACAGATTGCTAGGCGACCGCAATACACCATTCTCAACATTTGCAGAGAAGGTCCCTTGTGAAGGGTCTCGAGAGACTTCGTCAGATTGACTAGACGTCCCAGACTCCGACGTAGCTCTGCCCAGAGGAAGGCTGTGCATTGTTTGCGCCGGTACAGAGGTGGAGTGAGCAGGCCGTAGGTCCGAGTTTTGACCTTTTCTGGTAAACAGTCGTTTCGTCTTGCTGGGACTTGGCGAGGACGGAGCAGCCATACCGGACGATGAACCTGAGTCACTAGATGCGGGTCGATTGGGAACTGACTTGCTTAGTCGTTGACCACTTGTTTGTCGCGAAGTCGTTGCTTTTGAGTACCTGGACGTGGAGGGATCCAGCTCGCCAGTGATCGTGTCAAAGCTCGAGCGAATGGCTTGATCAACAAGGGTACCAGAGTCGGCAAGATGTCTATCTGACCGCCAGCCATCATGCCGCACGCCAAGCAGCCAAATATCCGACGGATCCTTGTCAGCATTGCTGTCGGAGTCTGTAAAGTATTGCATCGCACGGTCAAACATGCGGTCGAATCCGCCCATCCGAGTGGCAGCTGGTTTGCTGTTGTCCACACTCGGGCGTGGCGCGTCGCTAGCAGTAGCAGATGTAGCTGCTGATGACTTGCGATCAGGACTTTCATGCTGCCCACGACGAAGAAAGCGCGACGGCGAGGTAGCAGTGGTAGAGAATGAGCGGACTGAGGCGGCATCATCGTTTTGTCGCTGAGCTTGAGCATTTTGCGATGCACCAAGCATACTACTAAACCAATTTCCGCCCGCACGGCTGCTATCGGTGCTGCCCGCGCGAAAGGCTTGTGATGCGGGAGTGGTATCGCCACCTCTTGGTGGTGGTGGCGAGGCGAGGCCAAAAGTACGCGATGCTATTGATGGAAGCGCTGGTGAGGGACTTCGTTCTGCAGCGACTGGAGGCGATTTCACTGAAGAGCTTGAGGCTTCCAGTGTTCCGGGCGATGAGGCGTGACTTTGGGGCGGTAGGCCTGATGTTGTGGAGCCGCGTCAATGGCCGAGCATCTGAAGGTGGAGCACTATTGTCGCTGTGATAAGCTCACCTTCACTGCTATTAGTATCGTTGCCGCTGTCCCGAACTTGCTGCTTAGAGCGTGACCTGCGCAAGAAGCGACTAGACCTTGCTTGATGAGCAGGCTCACCCGCCGCACTGCCTGGCGGCGAGAGCGTCGCCTGACGCCTGAAGGTCGGTTCATGTGCGCCTTCATCTGTGTGCAAGCTACGTGGTAACGTTGACGTGGGACTGCTTGACTGTTGCGGGCCTTTGTCCCGAGGGTCATGCCCTCTGCGCGTCATGAGTTGACTGATGCTTCGTGGCGAATGCACGGCGGGGCCGCGACTGCTGGATGCACTGATGACCGCAGCACACTAGCCAGCTACTCCATGGCGTGACGGTGTGGGACCATCCTTGTTGAAAGGCGTCGCGATAATCTGTCTTTGCTTGCGTGTTGAGTCCGCGAAAGAGAGTGAAGCGACCACGACCAAGGCAATCGACAACATTGCTTCACGACTCACGCCAACACCGAACGACAAACGCAGCAGCAGTCCGTCTCATCATTCGTCGCAGCTCAGCAAGTGCTCAGGAGAGTGTCTCCCTAGATGGCCATCGGCAGCATTCACTCGGACTCTCACTGGCTGGTCAGGTACATCCTCCTCTAATATCGGGCCTCACATTACAACAGCAACGGCCAGCGCAACGCAGTGACACTGTATCAGACGATAGCTACGCAAATGTCTTCGCCATCTTCAGCCTCCAAGGGCAAATCAGCGGTGCTGTGCCAGGCGGCCACCGCCTTCAAGAAGAAGCCTGGTCAGCTCAGCCTGAATCGGACACACCTCGTCTGGGCTCTGCAAGGCTCGGACAGAGCTGATGGAGAGCTTTCCTTCGATGTTCGACGGCTGAATTGTGCGTGGACGCGCTTGTAATGTTTGATCCTTTCGCCTGCTGATTGCACAGATGGTTTTCATGCAGCCTTGTTCATGTCGAAAGAGGGTGGCGCCAAAGTCGTTCTCAAAGTCGGTGTTCTGGATGTTATTGGAGGGAATAACGAGGAGAGCTACAATTTTACGTGAGACATCACCACCAGCTATACATTACACTTCGATGGACCTGAAATTCTGTCATCTACAGCTTCACCGCAGGAGCCAGCGCAGTGTCAGATCGAGAGCATTTCAAGCGCGAAATCTCACAGATGATAGCCCAGAATCGAGCCGATGCTGCCTCTGCGGCAGATGTGTCAGCTGATCCTCGTGCTGCCGCCAACGGTAACCTCAACGGCGCCTCTTCCACCGGTCCGTCTCAACAGTTCAACGGCCTTCCCACGCCAGCCGAGGTGGCCGCCGCTGCCGATCTCATGCTTCAGAAAGATGGAGACGCCTCGAGCTCTACAGCTGGTGTCGTAGCCGCTTCTGCTCCTGCTGTGGATCCGACAAAGGACTGGGCTGTCCGACAGCGTCTCCTCAAGCAGAATGCAGAATTGCGGCAGCTTCACGTCGAGCTCGTTCGGACCGGCCACATCACCGAGGAGGAGTTTTGGGAGGGTAGAGAACACTTGTTGGTCGCCGAAGCTCTCCAGTATAGCCAAATACAAGGCCGCAACGCACAATTAGTGGACCCCAAGCCCGAGCAAGGCGAAAATGGCGAGATCAAGATCAAGCTGTCTCAACAACTTATCAAAGATATCTTTGAGCAATACCCTATCGTTACCAAGATCTATAATGACAATGTCCCAGAGCCGGTATGTCCGTTATGGTTATCGACGCGTGCAGATGGCTAATTCGCATCTGTCGATTTAGCTAGCGGAAGGGGAGTTCTGGCATAGGTACTTTCACTCAAAGCTTTTCGACAGGCATAGAGCATCAGGGGGTTCGACACTCGGCAGCGCTTCTTCTGGTACCGCAAAAGACGACCCAATATTCGATAGATACCTGCTGGACGAAGATGATGATTTAGAGCCACGCAATCCGTCCTCTCGGACTGAGGATGTCTACAAGTTACTGGACTTGGCGGCAACAGAAGAAGATCACCAAGAAACTGGCAACTTCAAGGACTTCACTATGCGTGCTGGAAGTCAGAAGCGCTCGCTGCCTCTGATGAGACGATTCAATGAGCATTCGGAGCGTTTGCTGGAGCAGGCTATGTAAGCCTCCCTTTTCAAGCTAGGCCTCGTGATGTAGCTCATGATTTGTCATTGCAACAGGGGATCACAAGAAGCCAAGAATAAGAACCTGGGTCATGTCCACGGAGGAAATGCCGGACTGCGACGATATTACGACGATATCGTTCTCGATGATTTGCAGGGCGATGTGCAGGAAGAGAATATCCCGCTCGACGTGCGCGAACGAGACAGCCTTTTTGAAGGAATGTCGACAAGCGAAAGTGACGGGCCATCAAAGAAACGGAAGCGACTGTCAGACGAGGAGGAAGAGGAGGTTTTCAGAGAAAGACAAGAAATGTCGTCTTCCTGGCGACCCGATCTTACGCGCTTCGCAATGTCGGTGTCCGAGGCTCAACTCGCTCTACGGTCCTTGCAGAGCAACATCAGTTCAAGAATTTCCAACTCCGCTTCGTCATCTATCGCCAACTCGAAGTTGTTTCCTGAGCAGGTGTTACGAAGCATGATCTCCTGCCAAGCCAGCGCCAACGAGTTCCTTCGCCATTTCTGGAGCGCGGTCTTGCCGGCAGCTGCAGGCGACATTTCAGCCTCGGCTATGGCCAACCCGCAACAAAAGGCAGCGAAGGCCACCCGTATGATAGACTATCTGCGGAAGACGCAAGAGCGCATCGACACTGTAGTCAAGGAAGGCGAGAAGGCGGGGGCGGACGGTAATTCCGTCAGAGAAGCTCTCCAGCCGTGCCAACAAGCTGTGAGGAAGGCGATCAAACACTTTGCCGATAAAATTGGCAAGTGATTGCTGCTAACAGACAACCTTCTGTCGGTGGTTCGTCGTTAGCAAGCCGTAGCGAAGTCTCTTCTCAAATACAGAGCACAACGACAATGTACCATACGAATACACAATTTGAACTAGGTCACTGCTACATTGGCCCAAAGAACGAATTACCAAATCAACTAAAAGGATCGCCCAAACCTTCCTGCTTTTGACGTATCGTCTCATCTTTCTTGACTTTTTTACTGCTGATTTCCTCATCGGCTTCGCGTTGCCTCTTCTTGTACAGCGAGCTATTTGGATCCTTTTCCGGATTTCGGCAGAATCGCAGGCGCCGGTCTACCTGTCTGACTTTCTCGACATCGGTCAAGCGCCCAGCTTTTGCAGCTTCTGCCATGCTTGTCAAAGGCTGTACCACAGCATCGAGTAATTCTTGCACACCGGGGTGCGGTGAACTTCCGGCTTCATTGCGTAGCTTGCTGTCTGAAGATAATTGCAGCTTTGAGGCCAACCACCGCTCGGCGAGCTTGGGATCAACCATATGAAAAGCTGCGAGCGCAATTTGAGAAGGGGTGTACAGAAATTCGGCGTCCGTTAGGCGCAAAGCCAGTATTGTAGGGTAGGCCTTCGTATATGTGACCTCTGTTAGCTCATCTATGCTGGCCTGGTCGTCGAGTAGCGTCTGTATACATTGGGAACAAGCTTAGTGCGAGCCAGGACCTCCCATGCTGTCAAGTTTGCTGAAAAGGCGTACCTGCAGGTCCAACATCATCCCACGGCCAGCAGTCACTGCATGATGACATTTGAACTGAAATTTGAGGGACTGTGACACAAGGAACTCCAGAGACAGCACATCCTCGTTCGTGCACTTCGGGATTTGCGAAGTGAAAGAATCTAGCGAGACAACGAAATTCTCCGTCTTTGTTGAGAGAAAGAGGCATGTGAGCCTGCTCAAGTGATACCATATCTTCAGTCAGTATTCACTGCCACTGGAAGCAACGACACCCAAGCAAGGGCAAGTAAGGTGACCTACATGACGTTCTTAGGATGGTATTCCATGCAGGTGTTCCTCAAATAAAAACGCTTGAGATAGGTCATAGCAGTCGATTCGACGTGCACGGGGAACTTGAACATCTTGCAGAGCCGCGTGAGCTGCAGCAGGTAGTATGTGACGAGTGACTGTTCATCCTCGACGGTGAGGTACTCAATTTCCGACGGTTTTGGCGCATCTGGCGCGGCTGTCTCTGCACCTTCCGCCTAATGGCAGCATAGGTTATGCTACTGTTAGCACGAACGCTGCGTCCAGGATGAGCGCGCGTGTCGTGCTTACAATGTCCTTCTCTTGCTCCAGCATAGAGCGGGTACGATTTACAGCCGAAGCATTCAGCTCCGCCCGCGCCTTTTCGAGGCTGGCTGCAGAGTAGCGCCAATGCCTGTGATTAGAGCGTCAGCTATAGCACATTGCGCTGGTACTTGTCAGAGTTCGTAAATAGTCCCGTTTGTCGACGTCCACAACGCCACTCACCTGAACTGGGAAGACATCTCGAACAAGGGCAGCTGTACCGGCGGCGCAGCAGCACCGGACGCAGCTGGCTGATGAGGTGCTTTCTGGGTGGCTTTTGTGCCATTGTGCCCGTTTGCTAGGCCCATGGCGCACTGCGCCTCTGTTATGGTCACAGGGAGACCCGCGTCTGCGCGCAAGTCGGCGCAGCTGGTCGGCAAAACACCAACAGGACAACTCCTGTGTCTCAAGCATGGACGTCTTCGAGGGCTCGCCTGCTCTGCAAGGGTTGGCGAGGTCGTACGGTACGCGCTGTGCTGCTGCGACAGCTGCTGCTCCCCACACATCGGCCGCGATAACTGACTCTCGCCTTTACGCGCGTCTTGGACTCGACCCATGCCGTCTCACCGCGAATTTGGCACTGCTCGGCAGCCGTCATCGTTGGTGTGTGCTAGCTCACAACCATGGAACGCCCTGCCCACGCGCTGATACTGAGGCCTCGCTTCGCCCTCCACAGTCTCAGAAATTGGCGACAAGACCTTCCTGCTGTGAGTTTGACCGCTTGAATGTGCGAATCTCTGTCGAATTCAGCTGATAGCGTTTTCCAGAGCTGCTATCATGGCAATGCGCCATCCACGCGGGATCGTCCTCTTTGGTGCCTTCCTTGCGCTTGCGCTCATGTCGCTACTATCGGCTGTCCTTGGCCACATCCTCCCAGCTCTGTTGCCACGGCGGTACACGACTGTAGCAGCAGCGGGCCTATTTTTTGTATTTGGAGGCATAATGCTCAAGGAGGGATTAGAGATGGATCCAGGGAACGACAAGATCCAGGAGGAGATGCGGGAAGTACAGAGGGAGGTTGAGGATGCTGAAGAAAAGGTTGGCTCGCATGCACCGGCCAGACACCTCGAGGATGCAGAAGAGGGCATCAGTCGCACCTCGCACAGCTCAAGCTCGGGCAATGGCAAGAGGCTCTTGACCCGCGGGGAAGATCCAAAGAAGCAACAGTCCTTGAAACAAGGTCTCGTCAACCTCGTGCAACTCTTCGTTCATCCGATCCTCTTTCAGACGTTCATCATGACTTTCCTGGCGGAATGGGGTGACCGGTCTCAGATCTCGACAATAGCTCTTGCAGCTGCACATGTGTGTTACTCGCTCAACGACTGTTAATCTTTGACTGCGAGAAGATTGCTGACCTTCCCTCACCATAGAACGTCTGGATCGTTACTGCCGGTACTGTACTTGGTCATCTAAGTTGCACAGCAGCGGCTGTCATGGGTGGACGCTGGCTGGCTACCAAAATCTCGGTCAAGCATGTCACGTTGGGTGGCGCCATTCTGTTCTTGATCTTTGGCGTCGCGTATTCATACGAGGTGGGCCAAGTTCGTATGAATGCTTACGACAAAGTCTGAGCTTCTGCCCAGGCATATACATGGGACGAAGCATTGATGGCAGCAGCAGACGACTTGCAATTTTGAGCATATACTGGGCACATCGAGAACCTTACAGATGGAGATCTCAAGACATCGCAAGCCTGCTCATACCTCGGAAGTCTGCTCAAAATGGCATCATGGTTATCGCATGCGTGCGCAAGTGTCGTGTCGGTCATTGATATCAGACGTTCATCCTTCGAATTCATTCCTCGTTGCACGCGAAGCATCTAGAATTACGACACGACACCAGATTGGTTTCGTACAACTGCACAAGCTGCTCATTACAAGGGTTTTGCAGAGACTTGCATGGCTTATGACTCGTCCATTTCTTGCATGGCCTGCTCGTTGACTGCCTCCGCGTATTCGATCTCGAGCTCCTGGATTTGTGCTGAAAGCTGTGTCTTCTCTCTGGTCAGCTCGCTATATTTGACTTGTCCCTCACGCTCCCTTCGCTCTAAGTCTCGTACTTCCTTTGTGAGCACTTCAATTCGTCGGGGAATTGCAGCGTCTTCCGAATTCGCCAAAGCTCGGAAGTTGTCCAGCGCAAGTATTGACTCGTCCATCTGCTCGTGGGCGCCGGCAAGTTTGGCCGACAGTGTCTTGAATCGGGCTTGGTAGCCGCCTAAGACGGTACCGAGCTTCTTTTCCTGCTTGGCTGCTTTCGCTGCTTCGCTAGTCATGCGCGTCTTGAAGATTTCGAGTAGCGCACCTTGGCCCTTGGCCGCATCCTTCTTAGACAACGTTGACTTGTCAACAAACCCAGAGCTGCCTGCATCGTAAGCAAGAGAATCCGAAATGGGCGTCCAAACGCTGTCGAAGATTGTGATATCCACTTGACTGGACAGCGTGCGTCTGATGATATCTTCTCTCGCACCTGGGAACCCGATGGCAGTGCCAAGTTCAACGTTGACAGCTTGACGAGCCTTCTCCAAATCTGCATCTGGAATGCGTTCGAGTGCACTCTTCTGGCCTCCAGCAATCTTACCACCCGGCAATGGATGCGCAATTGCATCATGCTCGAGCAGGCGTACCATTTCCATCGCGACCAGTCTTTCCAGTTCTTGCTCTGATGTGCCCTCGTCTGCACTTTGAAGATCGTAGAGAAGTGATGATGGGTCGAATTCTACTGGCCTGGGAAGATTGAGCTTGACTGCCTGCGTTCTGCGAGCGAGCATCTTCGCCTTCTCCTCTGCTTTTCGGGCAGCAAGGCGAGCATCACGATCTGCGGCATCCTCAACGCTCAGAGCGCCATCGACCTGCATGTCTTCATCCTCTTCTACGTCATCTTCAGGAACCACCAGCTCGAAATCGTTCTTCGGCTTTGGCAGTGCAGCAAAGGCCTGCTCGAGCGATGACCGCCCTGCTCGCTCGCGCATCTTTTGCTCTCGAGGTGTTTCTCCTGCGGATGCAGCAGCATATGGCGTGTTGATGGCCAGATTGTCCCTTGGTGTGCGCAGGGGTGTAGCGCTGGGACCGCGCATGGAGCCTGGCGCGCCGCGCGGTGTAGCGCCAACTTCTGAACCGCCTCGCGAGCCATAAGGAGTAGCAAGCGGGTTCGGTGTCGGTGCAACACCGTGCATAGGCGTAGCTCCTTCAAATCCGGTTCCGCGATTTGCCAACTCATGCAGTGGGGTATTTTCGTCGCCCAGCAGTGGTGTTTGCGCCATTGACATGGTACGTAGGTTTCTAGCCTCCGCCATGACATTGTCGGCTGGGATAACAGTCCAGTGTGAGTCGCAGAATTTCAGCTAACGATCTTCCAAACTTACCTTGCGGCGCCGTGCGTGGTGTTCTAGCATCCTTGGCGTGCGACAAGGCGGAATACTCCCCAAGGAGACCGCGTCCTGCTTCGTTTCCACCTTCAGCAGCAGCGAGTCTGGCAGCCTCTCCAGCTTGTCCGATCTTGACAATCTCTTCGAGCTCCTGATCGCCAACTTGCGCACCGGGCAAGACAAGCTTCCGCCGCTTGCTGATTTGTTGCTCTTCCTTCAGACGCTGAATCTGCTGCTCTTTGGCTGGCACGAATTTTGCCATAGCTCCTCCTTGCTGAGCTTGTGCGTTTGCCTCCTTTGCCTTCTTTTGCCTCTTCTTGCGCTCCGTGTCCTCTGCATCCTTTTTCTTACGACCTTCGAGCTCGCGTACGGTCTTGCCCACAGGTGGTCCTGCCTTCTTGTTCTGCTCCTCGGTAGTATCGTAATATCCAGGTGCGGGCGCCTTCTCGAAGGGGATGTCGGCGTTGTAGTCCATGCCTTTTTGCTTGATTTTGAAACGGGTCTGAATGCCAGCTGCCTTGAGCTCTCGCTTCTTCTGCAACATTGCCAGCCGCCTGGCTTCCTCGAGCTGCCTTTCTCTAGCCTTCCTCTTGGCCTTTTTACCTTGAGTATTTGCGAGACGTGCTCGAGCTTCAGACAGCATCTCCTTTTCGTCCTCGTCCATGTCGATGGGATCCGGGCGAGCAGGCTTGTTCTCTGGGTCTGGATCGACCTCACCAGGTCTCAAGCGCCTGACATCGTCTGCAGAAGGACCCGCTTCTGCGCCTGTGCCCGACAGCCCCAAATCCTCGTTGTCGCGCTGTTCGGCATCATCGAGCAGCTTTTGATAGCGGTCGAGACATTGATTGGCAGTACGGCCAACGATAGGGGCGATAGTGCGCCATTGCGTTGGCATGAGTTTTGCCAAGTGCAGCAACTTTTCGTCCTCCTCCTTTGACCATTCTGTCTTTTTGATGGAGGGATCGAGCCATTCGTACCAGCGCGCTTTGCACTGCTTGGGCGTCTTGCGCACGAGAAGCGAGCTGATACGGGCCCATTGATTCTTTCCATACTGTATCAATGCACAATAGTGTCAGACAAGAGCTTGACAGGGCTTGTTCAAGCCATCTTGCGTGAAGAACGAGAGCGCCAGCGAATTGCTCGCAATCTACGTTGCAGACGCAACCCTCTACAGCAGACTCACCTTGGAAATGGCAGCCTTGAGGATCTCGTCCTCACTGTTCTTCCATACACCACCCTGCCGTTACAGGCTTGTCAGCTCTGGGCCTGGTGCTTGCACACTGAGGCTCAAGCCTGCTCACCTTGATCACGACCCTCATGTTGCCGGATCACCAAGGTTTGCGCAGCACACAAGCGGTGCTCGAGCTGTTGACGTGACCCTTTAAGAAGCTGCCTCTCCTTGCCCTTCTGCAAACACGCAACCCGCTGAAAGATATGCTGGAGTGAAACAGAGCAAACGGTCAAACTCGATTACGCTGGCAGCTGGCAGGCTAGGCCAGCGACCGGGAATTGTGGCGAACGGTACTGAAGCAGGCTATGCACAAGACAAGTGCTTTTCTGATGCTATTCACCTCATTGGGGAACTACTCCAACCGTCTTAGAAGTCTGAATCCTTCTGAAAGCCAAAAATCCACTAGAGCGAGAGAGACATGACCAATGTCGAGCTCCCCGGACTTCTACAACGACATTTTCTAAATTCCGGGGCTTCTGGAACATGCGTGCGGAACAAGCACGCTGTTTCATGCGACCTGTGCGACGCGAATCGTCTTATCCAAGCCTACGGAAACGACAGTGTTGTCGGGCAAAACGCAAAGATCCCTAAGAAACGCAATCTGCAGCTTTAGAGAGTCTGCCGGGAGCAGTGTGATTGAATTTGGCAACGTACCTCACGACACTTGACCCTCGATCTGCTTCGAAGCGTGCCCTCAGAACCTCGCCTACGATAGGGACTGCTTCATACTCTTGTGGCGCCGCGATACCGTGTGCGCCATAGCTTGCCTTGACTTTGCCATTCAGGTCGACAATGCGGACGACACCATCATCTGAGCTCACAGCTACTCCTGAACCATCTGCCAGCCAAGCATGCCGTGGATTCGAGAATGAAGACTGTTCCGCACACGTGTACAGAGACTCTCGAATCTTGTCTGCCGAGTGCAGCCGCAGAGTAAGAATGCGAGAGGTCTCGGTGTCTGTTTGTAGTGTAATTGCCTGCTTGGATGGGTGGATCGCGAGTGAAAGACTGTGAGATATGCGGCAGACGGTCAATTGCAGTTCTGCAGCTCGATTGACAAATTACCTACACTGAATAGCTGACGTGGGCGTCTTGATTTTCATTGAGGTTGTAAGATGTGATATTGAATGATTTGTCTGTATATTCCACGTTGTCTTGTGCAGAGTGTTCAGGTAAGCTAACGTAGTGAAGCTGATGATCATCTCGGCGAGTGAAAGCCAAATGTCTCGATCCAGGCAGAAACACTGCGGCTTCTGGATTAGAGGGCAAAGTTTTGCGCAAGCGTAGGTGGTGCTTCAAGCTGAGCTGTTGAGCGAACTCGTCCGTGTCGAGCGAGCAAAACGAGCTCGAGGTGGGGGCACACTCGTAGAGGCAGATACTTTTGTCATAGCTGAGGGTGCAGAACCACAGGCCATCATCGCTCCAAGCGACTCTAACAACACTGTAAAACAACAAATAAAGTATGTCAGAAAGTCGCAGGCGGACGCAGCAGTTTTACATACTCTGGATACGCACTATTTCGTATGGTCCTTGATTTCGATGGCAGTTCGGTTAAGAAGATTCGTGATGGTACACGACCCATCCATAGCTCCGCTCAACATGTAGTAAGGGAACGCAGGATTGAGCTTGACCGTTAGGGTTGCAGCAGTTGCAGGCTCGAAAGCATCGATGATTTGCCACGATTCCGTCGAGGTGAAAGCCACCCGCTTGTCGGAAGATGAAGTGACTATGCACGGTATCCGCCTGCTTGCGTACGAAGCTGTAATCGTATCGAATGTGCGCTGTGGGAGATGACAATAACCGACGCTGAGTACGCCGCTCAAGTGGATGTCGCGCAGGCTTCTGGTGACGCGCTTCGGAAGAGGCTGCGAGATGTCCTTGTGCCAGTCGAAAGGTGCATCTTCGGGTCTATCATCGCCAATGGAGGCACTTGCAAGCTGCTTTGACACCTGTTCTTGCCGCAAAAAGCTCTGCACGATGTCTACCAGACTTGTCGAGGCCGGGTAGCCATCCGCGAGGTCCACTGCTGCCTCTCGCTGGAAAGCAGCAAGCGTGCTCGAATAGCCTGCAAAGGCCAGTCAGCAAGGTGCACTTGACCAGGAGACAGTGGGTATGCTCACCACTGGACCGCAGGTACTCTGCTACCAGCCTCTGGCACTCGATGGAGGTCGCTTCGTGCATTGTACTCGACTGACTTGCGGTCGGTCAAAGCGCGACGCAGGTTGATGAAGAAGAGAGCTTCCCAGGCTTCGAGGGCTGTCACGACAATGTCCAGCAGCTAGGTTCACTCAGGATGCTTTCCCTCGTTTGATAGTTGGGCAGGCGAGGACGGGTACTCTGCATCACCAAGCATCCTGAACGTGGGCGATGACGATGTCAACTCAGAAAGAAGAGAAGCTCGCAAGGGCGGACCAAACAAAGCCTCCTGTCGACGTGACCCGCCGCACATTAGGAGGTTGCACGCGTCTATCTCAACCGCAGCGTGTCATCCTCTTGCCTTTGCACCAACTCGCCGCTAGGCCTCGTCTGCTTCTCGACAGCGCAGCCTCTGCAGCTGGTGCAGATCCCCATCATGACCACGACCAGGCAGCATGGAGATCCGATTGGCCTGCGCTTCCTGCCACCCGAGGTGCTGTTCAGGATTCGCGCCAACATCCACTCGCTCGAGTCCCACGTCAATTTCAGCCTCGTCTGCAAGACCACGTACAACCTCTACGATGATGCGTTCTGGCGCTTTGCTTGCATCGTATCCGGCTGGGGCATGCACAACCTTCTGCCGAAAACTCAGAAGCGAGTCGAAGAGTCTCGCAAGACGGCGACAGTAGCCCTGTGGGCTGGTCTGGCACGAGTCATCGTGAAGGATTCTATCCTCTTCCGTAGGCACAAGGGAATCAAGGACTGGGCAAAGGAGGACAGTGCGTATTTTCGACTGTTTCTCGAATCGTGTTTGCCAGTGTGACCACAGCTCAGGCTAATCGCGTGCTCTCCAGCCATTTTTGCAGCAGACATGGCCAGCGCAAAGCTTGCACCTGCAGATGGTCAAGCTGCTCAAACAGCAAAGCCTTGCAACGAACCCTTCCTCAATTTCGAGCATGACAAAAAGCTCGAAAACATGTTCACTATTGTGCCTGATGACGAAGCTGAAGAAAAGTCATCGAGCGACACTAGTCAGAATGCCCTAGACTCTGCTTCCCTCGAATCAGACTCGGCGAAAGATGTCAAGATTGGAGACAAAAGTAACGAAAGCGTTGGTGAATCGACCAAGGTCTCCGCAAAAGACAAGATCGCCGGAGACGAATGGGAATGGCCTGGACCAAAGCTCGCTCACCACCCCTTCGTTGGCAATCGCTTCCTGACAAAGCCTCACATTGCAAGCATCGTCTGCGATGACGGCAAAACACGCACACCACTCACGATTGACAACACCGAAGGCATAACGTATCATGATGCTCACATGAAGCTGGCTGCCAAGTAAGGATCACTACTTGGTGAAACAGTACTTCGACTCACGAGCCTCCTTTCGTTAGGTTTGTTCGGATTCCGCGAGGCTTCAACGGGGTAAGTGCTACCTGTCCTCCTTGTATTTGTAATATACAAGCGCAGGCCCAGCTAACATGACACGTTTTTCGTCCTTCATCCCATTCAGGACTACACTAGTCATGTGTACGTGAAGCAGATACCTGCGAGTAGCGAGAAATGCTGACGCATAGACTCAAATCATCTGCTACAGCTTTTTCGAGGGCTTTTACGGCCGCGGTCCCGTGCTCGAGATTGCTTGGGGCAGCTAATTGCTTCCGCAAGAGCAAAAAAGACTCCACTTGCCTTCAAAGTTACCCGGAGCGACCAACGCTCTCGAACCTAATCATTAGGACAAGAAAAACGTCATCACCCGTTTCGCGGAACTCGTTCTGCAGGGACTGCTCTCGCAAATCCTTGTCTTTACGAGAGCGGACTGCCAGGGTAGATTGGCTTAGTGTACTTCTTTCGTAATGTAATGCCTTGCTTGCTTCTTTGACATCAGTCCTTTCTACGTCGGGTCGTTCCACTTGAGCAGTGCACAGAGGATGCAAGTTTGCCACTTTCGCCCATATTTCAAGCTGGTGCTCACTGCTCTACTGCGTCTCCGTTACCCGCTAATCGACCGTCTAATCCCACATCCCGTGCCGTCATCCAGGATCATGCCAAAGCGTGCTCTGGCTACGTCCGCAGACTCGCAGACTGCAGCTGCGCCTGCGCCATCGCCGAGCAAGCGCCAGCGCGTAGTGGCAACCGATTTCCAGCCAGTCGATCCAGGCGTGCTGCCTGCTGACTCGAAGCTGGACTTGAAGGACTGCGAGATCTACTACGTGCCTGACTTTATTGATGTCACCACCGCTGATCGCTGGTACGAGGAGCTGCTTGCGCTCGACAGCTGTGCGCACTGTCGATTCTTGAGTCCCGCTACGAAGCTGAACTGCTCGACGGGCTCTGTAGGGTATCAACCGACGTTGAAGATGTATGGAAGGAGCTTCTTACAATCACGACAGGTACGTGCGATGGACGGCGACCCTCGATTACTTCGGGAGTTTAATTGATCCTTGAAACGTCATCATAATTGCAGATAGTCGCATTTGGAGACGAGCGGGCTGCCGATTCCATCAAATACTCGGGTACAGAAGTCCCTCTCGTCAAGTCGCACCCAGATATTCTCACAGAGATCCAAGCAGTACTTGAAGATCGCTTGAAGACGCGCTTCAATCACTGCATGCTCAATCGATACGACAGCGGAAACGTCCAAATTGGAGCCCATAGTGACAACTTAGGTATGCCTGTGCATCACAGCCATACACACAGTCGTTTCAGCTGAATTTATTTCATCAGAGAATCTCTGTATCGCATCGATCTCGCTAGGAGCGAAGAGAGACTTTATTCTCAGCCACAAAAAGCGTCCATCGACAGATCCGGATCAGCTCTACCGCAAGCGATGGGGACTAGATAATGGTAGCTTGCTTGTGATGCAAGGAGACACACAGAAGCACTGGAAGCACGAGATCGTAAGCACCCGTGAAGGGAAAGAGGCGTGCTTTCTCTGAAGCTGACGTTGCGTGGGTGCAGCCTAAGCAGTTGAAGGTTCATGGCGGTCGGATATCACTTACATTCCGACAACTGGTTGACAAGTGAAGCCTTGGCCTCTGAATCGACACTTTGGCGGCTCTCCGAAGTAGTGTGGGGTCCTAGATAGCCCGGCGACCCGTACCCGGTTGGCTTCCATATCATGCACTGCCTCCTTCGAGCTTCAAGCGGGTTTTTGAGCCAACCGCAACGAATGTTCAGCCTTGGCTTTCTCCAACTGGCACTCATATCTTGACATACCCCACTTGGGTACCGCTGGATCGGTATCAATACGCAAGATCCTCACGACCAACGACCGAACATGCGACGATCTTTGTACCCCTCGGATCAGGCCTCTAGACCTATGTCTAGACATGAATCGACATCTAGAGTCGTTCCAGGCAGAGCTCCAGTAACTACGACACGGTGTAGAGCTGCACATCAAGTACCCCAGACTGCACAACGAATCCGAAATGCACCGTCAAGCCGAGGAGGAGATGCATCAGCCATTGATCCAGTGAGCTCGAAAGCTGGCAACGCTGGTGCTAATACGCACAATGAAGAGCATAGTGGCTCACATCCCGTTCAAATCATGACAATTCCACTTCCAGCATCCAGCGCAGAATCAGACTGGCCGAAACTCGAAAGCCGTTCCAGGGCCTCTGTCTTCCGAGCGCCAGGGCGATCCCGGTGCCCCGTCCCCGGCACCGTCGAGGCCCACTAGCCCGCCTCCGGCACCGAGTCTCGAGCTTGTACGTGCATATTCTGCGAATCCACCTCTCGTAGCGGGTGATGCTGAGATCTCGTCCTCACATTCAGGTAAGAGGCGAGTACCGCTTACAAGGTGTGTTCCATCATGAGCCATTGCGAGAACGGGACACCTTCGGCACGGGAAAGTGGTATTTCAAAAGTGTAGACACGAGTGGTCTGGGAGTTGGCCCGAGGGAGGGCCAGCGCACAGGTTGTTCGAAGCTATCACGCGAGAGCACAGAATCTTGGCCGTCTCCTTCAAGCATAGCAAGTCCTGGTGCGGCAGACGGACCGTCACGATCTCGAAAGACCTCGCGGAGGAACTTCAAAGCTCAATTCGCGATGTCGCTATGCGCTAAATCGGCAAAAAAGATCTCATCAAGACACTTGCGATTGCCTTCCGCTTCGTACAGCCGGTCTCGAGACGCCCACGTGTGTTCTCGAGAAAACATCGCAAGCAGGCGACAAGTCAACTGCCGCGCATTGAAGTGGTTCGTGTGGCCCGTAATTTTCACGACCTGGCAGACTGCAGATGAGAGCCCCGAGGGTCACGCATGATCCGGGAAAGATAGTAGCCTGGACTCGTCAATGACCATCACCTCCCGTATTGTAACGACTCTGCGTCGGAGACTAGGATCACTACGTCTTCTGGCGCGACTTTTCACATATTGGAGGATCGTGTAACCATGCAGCTTGCAGCGTGTCCCCTTCTGCAGTCAAAGGCCGCCACTCCGCTTGCATCATCGGCCGAGGTGGCCGCCTCCGACACCTCTGCTCTTGCTCAATTCATAGTCATTGAACAGGAAATATCAGTGCATCAGCTTCTACAGCTCAACAAAATGGCAGCAGCAGTCGTTCAGAAAGGTGGGTCAGGCCAGACCGTTGCTCCTGAATACCTATCCTGACACTTTCCTTCCTGGACTTGCGACCGTCCCGATCACCCGTACCTTCTGGCCGGTCCTACTCACAGTGCAGGTGAGGTAGACTGCCTGTGCATACAGACTCGGTCGCATCAAGTATTGATCGTTCTTGCCCATGGCAGAGCGCTCTCGGTGTTGGGCTCGTCCCTCCGAAGGTCGGAGACAAGCTTCAGACAGGGCTGAAGTTGAAAGAGTCAGTGGGCAATACTGCAGCTTTGCAAGCATAAAGCATATCTGACTTCATGCTCCCATTCTCGGTGACAGACATTCTCCGTGAGTTCAAGGGGCTCTCATCGTTATTGAAAACGCTCATTGCCATCCTTTGCTCCATCCTGTGCCTCAGAGCCGAGGCGACGGTTACTCTTGATGACATACCCGGTCGTATCCTCATTGTCGGCGTTCCAGGTGAGCCACTGTTATTAAAGAGATATTCTTCCATATTTTTCTCACGCTTTGTCTGTAGGCGCTTTTACGTGAGAATAATTCCCTTTTGGATGAACGCGCAAGACAGCTAAACTGATAGAGCGCACAGCCCTACCTGCTCCAACCAGATTCCCGGATATGTGACCGAGCTTGATAGCTTTCTTGCCAAAGGCATCAAGGTCAGCCCTGGGCTTTTGTTGGGTAGTGAATGAACAAGGGCTAACTTGCTGCGCGTGCGTAGGCCGTCTACGTAGTCACCGTCAACGATCAATTCGTGACAGAAGCCTGGAAAGAGAAGCTCGGTGCCGCCGACAAGGCAAAGATCCATTTCCTCGCCGACGACAACGGTGCTTTCACCTCCGCTATCGGTATGGGCTTTGACGCTACCGGTATCCTCGGCAATCTGCGCTCGCACCGATATGCACTGGTCGTGAAAGACGGTGTCGTTGAGATCATTGAGCAGGTAAGACGTTGGTCAAAACGATCGTGTGCTTCGAGTTGTCCACCTCTGATGATTGCTGTCCAATTCCTGCAGGAGCCCGATGATGGCAAATCCACCGTCACAAAGGCAGACAACCTGCTTGCCAAGCTATAGAGCTCGGGCACCCATGAGGCGCTAATTGCACACTGTAAGGAAACCTCAAGGTGCACTAGACTGCGTGTTAGACATTCGTAAGATATAGCATCCGCGTGTCGAGTAGACTGAGAAGCCATTTAGAGGCACTCCAAGTCAGAATGCAATGTGCATTTGCAACACCACTTCCCCCGTCCCGTGTTCGCAAGTCCTGAAGCAAAGCAACAAGATGCGTGCTCATCTTCCTGAGCATGTACGAGATGTTAGTGCGCGTAGTCTGCACATCACGTGCCCGATTGCTGCTTTGTGCTGCAGACCCTTGCGAACAGCAGGACGAGGCTCCCGCTTTGGACGTCCTTGATTGAATCTCGCTCAGAAGTACGCCAGACCAATCAGCACCCAAGCTCTTCTACGCGCAGCTCCCATATCAGCTCAGCGCGCGGAGCAGTGCTCAGTGACCGTCAGCTTGAAGAACAATCGATCAACATTGCACGTTGGCCTTCTCCAGCAGCCATGGAAGGTGAGACCCTCGAGCATCATCGAGAAGTATCTGAGTATACCTATTCATGTACTCTTCTCACCCCAATGGCTGCTCTTGCGCATCCTGCGCGTTTGTCGGCCACCTATCGTCGTGGTAAACAACGTCCGGCAATCCAGATACACGAGCTAGGACAGCAACGGGCGCACGGAAGCACAAGCCACATCGGAGGAGGGCAACGTCTGCAAGCTTCGTACAAACAGGCAAACCATCGTCCTCAGATGCAATAATGGGTCCGGGTCCAGTTGGTGGCGGTGAGCAGCTACAACCAGCCACAAGTACAGAAGAGTGGCCTGGCAGAGCCGCTGACAATAATCGTACTCATCTAGCAGTGGAGAACGAGCGGAGTACTGCAGAAGAGCTTGCAATTGCTCGCAAACAAGTTGCGTTCCTTCCTTTCCTCAAAAACCAGTTCGACCTTCTCGTTGCGGAACATGCAGACTCCAAAAGCCGATACCAGAAGAAAGCGGTTGCCGCTAGAGAGCAAGTCGAAGAGCTCACCAAGACGGTCACGACCTTCAAGCAGGACCTTGAACGAGCTACAGAGGATAGCCGCGCAAAGGCAAGCGATATTTCAAGGCTGCAAAGCGAGTTGGAAGAGCTCCATTCGGCCAAGGGACAAGTGGAGCAGAACTTGAAGGAAGCACAGCACCAGGCAAAGCAGCGTTCAGAGCAGGCGGATGCGCTCGAAAGGGACCTGGCACTTCAAATTCGACACGGCCAAACCGTCGCCGCCGCTCGCTCCCGTCAAAGTGACACAATAGTGAAGATTGCCAGTTTTATGATACATGAGAAGGCTATCTCTCACGGCAGAGACTTGGCGAGAATGCAAGACAATCTGGCTGTGGAACGCTGGACACGACTCAAGTTGGAACGCAAATTAGCAGAGAGGGATGAACAAATCGCACAGCTTGTGGAACTCATCGTTCAATCCGAAGAAGAGCAAGCATTGATGGAGTCGCGCGTGGAAGATCTGGAGGAAGACCTAGAGCAATCACGTCGTGCGCACCTCCTCGAAAGCCGGTTGTTCCAGAAGGAGCGCAATTATTTTATGAGCCAGCTGCGCGATGTCCAGGAAGACTATCGTCAAGCCATAGGCCACGGAGTCTCCCAACATGTGGAGTGGACGGCGAAGAAACGCTTGCTCAAGCAGGAGATCGCTTGCCTCGAACATAGTCAGGAACAATTGGAAGATGGCCTCCAGCTCCTACCTGGGCTATCTCTTACAGCTTACGAATTGGAGCAAGATCTCACGACAAAGCACGCCGAGCTCGAAGTAGCCAAGGAGGAGATTTCCAAAGCGAATGAAGCGACCAAGGCCAGCCATGTTCGGCTGGAGGAGCTCGAAAAAGACAACGCGCATACTCTAGAAGACCTGAGCGATTGCCAACATCAGCTAGCGGTCGCGGACAAAGATCTTTCGCAAGAACGCGAGCAAAGACGGCATATAAGCTCTTTGCTGATGCAGAGCCAAGCATCCGAGAAGCACCTCCAAGAAGAAATTTCCTCGCTACAGGATGATCTTGTCTCATACGTCCAGCTGCAGGAGACACATGCAGACTTGATGACAAATCTGGATCGCCTCATGCGGACGGCAGACCTGGCGGAAGAAGACGTGAAGGAGTTGGCGCGCATGAACTCTGAGCTGGCCGGTCACAACAACCCTAATCAGCGCATTCGGCAGCTGGAAAAGCTGAGAAACGAGCTAGCAGAAGTGAAGAAGGTGAGAAGGTTGCTTCTGAGCACCACATGCATCTGCAGCGCTGAAAGGGCTTCTTATCGGCAGAAACATATCGTTACGCAAGCGGATCTCGCGGCGCACAGGGAAAAGGTCGCGTCCTTGCAAGCAGAGGTCTCGTCCTACAAAGCTGTCGATCAACAGCATCCTAAGCTCGTCAAGCATGTGCATGCACGAGGCGGCCAACCGCTGGCCAGCGTTGGTTTTTGGCATGTTTCGGTGCGCAATGCCAACAATAAAGGCAATACGGGGACAGGGATAAAGACGGGCATTAGCCAGCGACACCCGGTGAAGTCATTCTTGTCTTGAAAGCAAAGGAGGTTGATGAAACCGTTGTCGCCTAGACTGGAAGTGACGGGGTCCATGTTGTATTTGTATTGGGCGCCAACGATCTACAGCGTAGTCTTGCAAGATAAGTGGCTGGCAGAGCTTCTACCCATCTACCTGAGCACTGCAAGCATATATCATAGAACATGCGGCTGAACAGGGGCGTATCATGGCTCTCGCAACGATTTCGCGGATGTCCAAAGTCCTCATTGCCGAATGCTAATTTTGTAGCCGGAACCCTCGACCACGTCGACGGTCACTGACTCCAGGTTGTCGACTATGTAATCAGCCTGCGTTTGTAAGAGCTGCTCGCGCGTATGACTTGTGCAAACAGCCAAGACCGTCGCGCCTGCTGCCTTGCCAGAAGCTATTCCAGCTGGTGCGTCTTCGATGACCAAGCATTTACTCGCTGCCTTGGTAAGCTTCTTTGCGCCTCGAAGGTATGGCTCGGGATCCGGTTTGCCCTTTTGGCAGTCACCAGCTGTCACAAGGTGAGTTGGTAGTGTGATGCCGACGGTCTTGAGAGCTTCGGAAGTGAATTCGAGCGTAGCTATATATCGAGCGCAAGATTCAGCGAGTCTACTAAGGATACTTCTGACCTTCAAGGGACCCACCAGATGTGCAGATTGCATAGCGATCTTCGGAATCGCTACATGAGCGGACATCCGCCAAGATACGTTCTACGCCCGGCAAGATGACTAGGCCGCGTTTGCCTTGCGCTTGGAGCATCTGAGCAGCTGCACCATTCCATGATGATCAGCCTTGCTCACTCAGAAAAAGATTGAGCTCACTCTTGACAATATCGTTTTCATATTGCCTAGCGCGCTTCAGTATCTCTTCCTGTGGTCGACGTCAGATTTGTACGAAACGTCGATGTGCCTTCGTTAACCGCTATCGTTGCTGATTCCGTACTTCTTGCAACTCACATCATCAGCTTGAGGGAAGAAGCCACGCATAAAGTCTTGCGTTCGGACGCCCTGAGAGCACTGTCAGCTGAGAAAAGCGATCCAGGTGAAAAAGTAGCGAACGTGGGCGTGACTTGAGACCTCGAAGCCGTTTGACCGACAAAACTCGATGTAGTGCTGGTTGACCGCTGCTATGGAGTCGACAAGCGTGCCGTCCATGTCAAAGAGGATAGCCTCGATGGTTAACTCGTGTGAAGGCATCTTTGGCAATTTTGTGTGTTCTCGAATGAGCAAAAGACAAGGTGTCAACAGTCCTGGCCGCCACCGCATTGAGCGCGTGCACTGTTGCCACGATGCGCCTTGTCTCTGCTCAATACAGGATTGCAGGCGAACGAGACGCTATCCACCTGCTTCACAAATCTGCCGAGTCGCATCAGCATGATACGTCGACCACCGTCTGGAATACCTCTGCGGCAGGCGGACGTCGAGGAGATAGAGCAGTTCCTGGCAGAGAAGCGCGCTGCACTGGCCAAGGCTGAAGCTGAGGCGAACGTGCAGATGCAAGGCGTCGAGGAGTCACCCACTGCGCAGACGCACGGCAAAAGCAAGAAGAAGGGCAAAGGCAAACAGCGAGCTGGTCCCACCGATGATCTGGTGGACGCAGAGCAGGTGGCCAGACAGAACCGCGACGCCATGACTCGAGACCAGCGCATAGGGTTGTAGCAAGCCCCCACAAGCTGTGCACACATCATGGCAAGGTCGGTCGAACAATGTCTTATAATCTACACGGTGTCTGACGCTGACATCTCACAACTTGGCCTTTTTCGCTCGCTTCTTCGCCCGGAATAACTCAATGGCTTCCCTGTGATCCTCTGATGCAGTGCGCTTGTTGACCTGCGTCATCTCCGCCCGGTTGACTCTGCGAAGATGCTTCCGGACCTTTTCGCTGCGCACCAGCCTCTTCGAAGCCATGATGCTCGCAAGATATAGGCCCTCTAGGCGCGTCTCAAGCATGGACAAGACAGCCTGCTGTATGCCTTCGACCGGCAGCACTTCGGTGATCATTTGGCTGTCTTTCAAGACGTCGACAGGAACAGTCTCTGCCAAGTATAGCAGCCTAGAAGCTAGGGGCTGGCCGAGCAGAGCGGGAAATGTCACGGACGAGCAACCCTCGAGGCATATACCAAGACTGGAGAAGGGCGTGGTGAACGTGACCGCGGGACTTGCGTATACCAGATCAAAGAGAGCGAGGATCGTTACGGCAATACCGTACGCAGGACCTTTGCGCGTAGTGTGAGCTCTGGCTGTCTGTGCAGAGCTCGTACGCCAAGCGCTCCACTCCACCTACCTTGAACGACAGCCACAGCGAGCTTTGGAAAGTCGATGAGTGCATCGACAAGCTTTCTATGTCGATCAAGGACAGTGAATAAGAGGAGATCTGTCAATGCAAATTCAAATTGGTCTCACACGACCCTGTTATTGTTGATGTCGGGCTGTTTGCTATCCCCGCCTTGATCCAGTCGACGGTCGGCCAGTGCCGCGCCCGAACTGAAGTACTTGCCGTTCGCGGATCTGCTCATCGACCTCAGCAGTCTGACAATGACGTAGAGATGTGCATGGAAAACGCTCACAATACCAGAGCTTTGACATCGCTCGCATCTCTTGCATATGTAATTGCTTGAACGAGTTCCTGCGGGCATAGCGACGTTCATGGTGTAAGAGCCTGACTATTGATAATTCCTCGGCTTTCCAACCGAGGAGCCGTTACAGCGAGGACATACCTCATCTAGAATAGAACATTGGAGGAGATCAATACCCTGCGTATGTCAACTGGCTGTTTGCAAAAGTGCTGGTGAAGCCCTTACATCTGCGATCATCGAAACTGTTCAAGGTCCTGGGCGTGTTCATGACCACATGGAGCACGCCTGAAGGGCGCTGCTCCAGCAGCAAGCCTTCGCAGCGAGGTAGCGTCCGCTTCATGGCGCAAAGGAAGGCGCGGGTGCTCTGCAAGCTGTCAACTAGAAGGAGAAGGTCGCTCTAGAGAAGCCAAGTTCACGTGCCGGCATCTTCGAAAGCCGGATCTTCGCCACACAGAAGTACACTCGTGGGAAGCTGTCACGGTGAGGTACTGTACGATAGCAGTGATACAACGGTCTACAGCGCCGATACGACTCATAAAACCGTCCACGACGATATTAATAATCGTACTTTTATGCTGAAGAACTATACTAAGCTTTAGTCTTGGCTTTGCCATCCTTTCCATTCTGCGGCCCCTCCTGTTTCGTTGTATTCTTTGCCTTCTTCCCCTTCCCCTTCTTCGTCTCTGCCTGCTCTGAATCCGTCAGTAGCTTCTTGAGGTCGGAGGCTAGATCTCGCCCTTCTGTATCTGGCAGCTTTGTGGCCTGCGAAGCTAGACGATCTGCAGTTTCATTACCGACTATTCCCGAATGACCAGGGACCTGTATGAACTGTATAGAAAAGAGACAGAGTGAGTCAGACGGCGGAGCTGCGTGTGGTAATAAAAGCTTGAAAGATGTACCTGAACGGGAGATTTCCTATAATGTATCATCGCATCAATGAGCATCACCAGGTCGCGATTCGAAAGGCCCGCCTTGCGAGAAGGGAGACGCATATCATCGATAAGTTTTTTGCCAAACACTATGAGACAGGAGCATTTTAGCGACCCTCCTGTCTGGATGAGCGTATGACCGTACTGTGCAACAGGTATTCGCAGTCTGTGCAGATGATCAGCTTGCGAGATGGGTCCGGGTCGGCTTCCAGTACACGAAGAGCGGCCTAATCACGTTGTGATTAGCAAGGATCGTCTGAACCAAGGAAATGCTCACATATAGCTCGGCCTTGTCGGATGTCATTGCCTTGGTCGGCCCTTCCATGTCGAACGAAGGCACACGCTCGCAGATGTCACTGGATATCGAAATCTTATCAGCTTGTGTCTGGGACGCAGTGCATGTCAGCTTACTCTGCGGTAGAATCCGCTGCCCAGTACGCTCCGAAGCCAGCACGACCGTCTAAATAGCTGGTAAGTCAGCATGGTGCCTTTAGTTGGCAACAGACCGAGTTGCTGACTTTGAACGCTACCATCAGTGTAGACGACCAGCTGCTCAACAGAAGAAACAGGTCCTGAAAATCTCACCTGAGCGGGTTTGTCCCAATGCGTAGTCTAGTAGTCCTCGAGCTCACCCTCGACAACCTGACCCTGCATGTAAGATTGGGCAAGTGCTCTGGCCAATCATCAACCACATCAGTCTCTTTTCAAGAGTTCTGAGAAAGCTTGAAGGGCGCACTGGCTGGGAAGCTTCCTGTGCACCGCGCCTCGATAGCCTGTGTCTCGCAACAATGCATCGGTGGCGATTGCCCATCAGCAGATGCGATTATCAGCAGACCGCTTCTTGCGCACCCATGACCTGCTCCTTGGCCTCGTCCCATGTTCTGTATATTCCGGGCTGATGACCTTCGCGCACAGCGTACCAGGCTTCTGGTGCTGCCGTCTTTATCGAGACATGCAGAGAACGAGCGTGACTTGCGAGGGCTGATCGGGTCGCTGCGGTCCTTCGCAATAACAAGAGAGAGGCCATGCTGGCTGTCAAAGACACGCAGAACGTGTAGCAGAGTCAAGACGCTCTTTCGCGAGTCCCTCGAAGGGCCATGGCAAGCTGGCGCCGAGACACTCTGCCTGCCGCGAATCACTCCAGTGCGAAGAAGCACAACCCTGCTGACGGTCCGCGCGCGAGGAGGCTGCTTACGGGACAGTAAGAGAAACGATGACCGCTTGACATTTGGCGGGTAATACTGGCACTCCATTGAATAGTAGTACAACGTTGTCCTCGTTATGATGAGACAGTCTCGAGTAGACGGTCTATGTCATGCGCAGTACGAACACTGCGATGCAATGGCGCTGATCGTAGAAACGCAAAACGAGTCAGCCAGAGGATCGCAACTGATTGTATGAATCACTCACACGCTTGGCTTTCATTGCGCATCCAGTAGGCCTGAACACGTGGGTCTGTTCTGTCTCGTGTTGGACTGCCAGCATTTTGACCGGAGAGACCAGATAGACCTGCAGGCATTGAGCTACTTGAGACCAGACTAGAGGGTTTCCCACTTGCTGAGAGTAGTGCTCGACGCAGTGCAGAGGTGGGCGATTCGGTGAGACCAGCTTCTGGGCGGAAAATCTGGCCAGGCGAACTAGTCCGATGCGATGGAGGCGGGAGAGTTGCGGGCTCCTCGCTGGTATGGCTAGCACTGGCAGCACTCCTGCGCACAGGCATCCCAGGAGAGGCAACCATATTGGTCGAAGGTCGAGTCTTTGGCGAGCTCTTGTACGTGGCTGTTGAGATTGGCACGGCACGATATGCAGGACCTGCAATTGCTGACTGAACAGATTGATCCTGCGAAACTGGAGCAGGAGTGCCTGTGGACGGCAACAACGTCTTATCTGATCGGATAGTGAGAAATGCTTCTCCTGCGTTATACAGCAGCAAACCGGGTAGAATGCGTTCTGCAGACACGGAACTTTCTAGTCAGCTGAGGCAATGAGAGTAAAATTTGAATCGCGGGGACCGCTCACGAAGGAACCAGATCATTGGAGTTCTCAGTGAAGGATAGTTGGAGACAGCTTGCTCGGCGAGATAACTGATACAAGGGCTCTGTCAGACACCCTATCGACGCGTAGCAGGCAGACGTTCGGCACTCACGAATACAGTCTCGAATCCGTGATGAGGTACCAAGCCAGTAGTATCACAAGATTGACTCTCAAACGCTTGGCCATGTTGGCTTTCCTAGCTTCAAAGGCCAGACGAGGGTCTACAGTGACATTTTGCTGATTTGTTGGTGGTCGTCGCTGCTTCTGTGCGGACTGGACGCTCTGCTGCTTGGTCTGGTCAAGCGAAGTAGTCGCTAATTGCGACGAAGAGGAATGTGAAAACGTGTTCACTGCTCTGTCCAAGCTAGGACCGCTTGACAGGGTTGTCGGGGGCGGTAGTATGTGCGGCGCCGAGGTAGATCGCGGTATCAGGGAGCTGGAAGTTGAAGCGACAGGAATACCGGCGGCTTGCTCATAACTGTTGGAGTTATGGGACGTAGATGCATGCTGTTGTTGTGGATAATGCTGCTGATAGGCCTGTTCCTGCGCGCGCTGCAGCTGCCCTGGCGAGGCTCGGTGTGCTGGTGGTGACGGAAACACGGTGGACTTGTTGAAGGACACAGTCTTCTTGGGCTCGCTGGCTGGCGTGACCTGAGCAGAGGCCTGCCGCGCCTGTGACAGCGTTCTGCCTCCAACAGTAAACGGTCGCGTTGGTGTCTCCATGTTACAATGGACGTTGCTGTAAGGCAAGCAGTACGAAGAGACCGCTCCAGAAGTGGCCACCGGACCGATCAAGTGCAACACAAGGATAACGCAGATTAACGCAGATGTTTCTGCGTTATCCAAGAAAGCCTATCAGACGTTAGCGCAGATCATCATCTGGTGAGTCTAGCCTTTCTGCACTGTGTCATTGCTTGGCACTGGCACGCTAGACAGGTTCTATGGTATGCTAGTCTACTGTGGGTGGACGATCTTTCTCTGTGTACATGCTGATTGCGTATGGCCGGCCCCTACTGATTTAGAGCAGACCATCACCCTCAAGCATGAGGACGATAGAATGGACGATCTCCTGCACCGTTTGCTTGGAGACATCGACAGTGAGGTTGCTCTTGAGTGGTGCCTCATATGGGTCGTCGACGCCAGTGAAGCCCTTGATCTCGCCTCTGCGTGCTTTGGCGTAAACGCCTTTGCGGTCTTGCTTTTCGCAGTACTCGAGGGGTGTTGCGACGTGAACCAGGTAAAAGTTGCCGCCACCACCACCGCCATTCTGGACAATGTACTGCTCTGCAGCTTTTCGGCTGGCCTCGAAAGGTGCAATGGGTGCAGCGATGACTGCTGCTCCTGCGCGAGACAGCTCAGCAGCAACGTAAGCGATGCGCTGGATGTTCTTGTGCCTGTCTTCTTGCGAGAAGCCGAGCTCTGCGGACAGCTCGCTGCGGACGGTTTCTCCGAGAAGCAGCGAGACGGACCGGCCGCCTTGCTGGTTGAAGACTGTCTGCAGGGCACGTCCGATGGCGTCCTTGCCAGAGCCATACAAGCCGGTGAGGAAGACTGTGAAGACGGCACAAAGGCATAATTAGCAATTTCATCGTGGACGCAGTATCGCAGGCTTGACTCACTAGTGAAGCCCTGCTTGTTGCGGGGAGGGTAGCTTTCACGAAGAACCTTGACGACGGCCTCGTACGAGAACCAGTCAGGGATGGGCTGCAAAACAAGACCTCAACTTGCATCACTTGTGGTCCTGGAGGGCGCACTTACTGCACCATTCTTAAGGCGCTTGCGGAGCTCAGTGCCGGAGATGTCGGCTGTAGGCGTTCCCTTTGGCACCTCGTCATGCGGCTGATACTCGTCGGTACCGGGCAGATATGTCATCATCTGGAACGGCACCATGGTAATGTTGAGTTCGTCCTTGTACTGCGCGACGAGCTCCTGAGCATCATAAGGGCCGTAAAAGTCGACACCTTGGCTGTTCTTGCCTGGTCCAGCGTGGTCACGGCCGACAATAAAGTGGGTTGCGCCAAAGTTCTTGCGGATGATAGCGTGCCAGACTGCTTCGCGGGGTCCGCCCATTCGCATAGCCAAAGGCAATAGGGCGAGAGCAGCCATGCCGTTGGGGTAGGTGCGGATGATGGCCTCGTAGACTCGGACACGGGTGAAGGAGTCAACATCGCCAGGCTTGGTCAGACCGACGACTGGATGGATGAGAACATTGGCTTGGTTGTTTCGTGCGGCTCGGACAGTAAGCTCTCGGTGAGCTCGGTGCATGGGGTTTCGGGTCTGGAAAGCGACAACCTGGCGCCATGCGAGCTTCTTGAAGTAGGCTCGCAGCTCAGCGGGCGTGTCTGTAGTTGAAGGCGAGAGAAGAATAGGATCAGATGAGCACACTTCAAACTCGACACAGCGGCATCGCTCACATCGCAAGTTGATGTAGTCGTAGTGATTGGGAGGGTTGATTGCCTGGATGCTTCCGCCAATGTAGCGGTCCTGGACAGAGTTGTGCAGGAAAGCAACGGCAGGATGGGCCTTGTCGTCGGCGCCGAAAACCTTGGTGGCTTCCTTTGCCTTGTCGAATGTGTAGATGTCCGAGACTGCGGGTTGTCTGCGTGAGAGGATAGTATAACGGTGACGATGGAGTTGACTCACTGGTTAGGATAGCCAGAGGGGACTCGTCGCGCGCATCACGCAGGGTGACGCGAGAGCCGGCCTTCAAGCCGAGCGATTGAACACGTGCACTCGAAAGGTCGAGGGTGATGGGCATAGAGAAGAGGGTTCCATCGGCCAGACGGAGGGTGTCGACGACGCTGTTGTTTCACAAATGTAGATGAGATTGCGCCATAGCAGGTCAGCAATTGCGCGAATGGTGTGTACAGACTTGGCAGCAGTCGACAAAAATGCAAAGGGCTGGCTGGCTGGGTAAGCAAGCCGGCTCACCTCTCGTAGTCGGCCTGTCCCATGAAGCCCTCGAGAGGCGAAAAGCCGCCGTTCATGATGAGCTCGAGGTCGCAGAGGTGCCTCTCTGTCAGCGCAATGTCGGGGAGGGTGTTGCTCTCCTCGAGCAAAGCCTGGCGTAGCGAAGCGTCGCGGACGTGCAGATCCTTGAGGATGCCATCCTTGCCGTGGGGTACGTTGGCCATCTTGGGGAGCGAGCAGAGTAGTGTGCGAGTGATGTTGGAGCGAGAGCAAGAGACCTGTACAGCCCTTCTCTTCAGCCAAGCCCGTCACGTTTGACAAAGTTGGGATGCAAGTATTTCGCAAACGATCGTGGACAGTGGCGAACCGAAGACGCCATCATTGTTCGCGGCACAGTCCACGGGTCGGAAGAACACGACACGACGAGCCATGAGGAGGGCACACATGGACTCTGACTCTCTCTAATGGCCATGAGCGCACCCCGATGACACCATTGCCCACTGAGGCACTCCAGAGCTCGACATTGACTGCGCAACAGACCTCGCGGCAGTCTCAAATGGCGAAGTTTTAGAATCCTCGACCAACCGCGAATTAGCAAAGCCCTGCTCATTAAGAGCAATTGAGAGCATACTCTTGGTCAATGCCATCGTTGACAGTTCACACTATATAGGCTCGCGTGCTGAGTCTAGGCACCGACCAAAGCATTCGCAATCTAGGCGTGGACGAAACGACCCTGCTGATCACTCTCCTTGAGCTGAATATCAATGGCATACAGAAAGCAGCCTGCTCTAGGTGCGCATGCTCACAAAATTCCTCGTTGGACCACCCTCAATTTCCTGGATGTTACGGAACGTCTGCATGCTTTCAATCTGGTAAAGCCAAGGTCTCGCGGTCTCTTCCAGTGATAAACAAGCTCCGCAAGGCGCAAATTGCGCCGCTGCGATTGCTTTGTGTGTCTCAAGCAGACTGTTAGTATTCGATGAAGAGGACTGTGAGCGCTCTGCCCAATCCTCCGTCAAAGGGATTCTGGCCTTGCGCACCGCAACATTGCGAAACGCGTTCACATACATAGGTGAAGTGCGGCAGACCATTGACGAAGATAAACAGGAGTCAGAAGTAACACGCTTCTCTGCCACTGGTCGCCATGTTCCAGGGCATCTGGACAATCGTGGTCAAAAGGATCTTTTCGCATTTTCGTTTGGCTAATTGTACATTCCTGCGCGACTCGGCTAGTGCGCGTAAGATTGCAAGTTGCAGCTATAACAGGAGAGACTATACCGTAGCTGTGAAGATCGTATACCAATGCTGCCTTGTATCGTGCGAACATTCGTTTGTATCCGGTGTGCAGGCCACAGCGCTCAAAGGCTCGAAATACGCGACGTGGCAGGTCGAGAGGCAGCAGGGTGATGTCGCGCGGGGCGAACATACTTCGCTGTACTGAAGCCTTCGAGGTTCACGTGTGATCTGATCTGAGCCCAAGCCTTTCCGGCGACTGGAATGACACGCCCTCTTCGTAACGGTGTCGTCCTTTGTACAAGGTCCAACTTGGTGAAGCGGGCGCAAGGAGCAGCAAGAACACAGGCATTCGGGCAGGACATAGGAGACACGGTCAAGGAGAGAGGTAGCGCCGCTCAAGATGAATATCTTCCGCTTGCTGGGCGACTTGTCGCATCTAGCCTCTAGTGAGTTGCGCGCACACAGTTCAAGGGTCGCAGCTTCGGCTACGCCAGTGTCGCTGTACGGCCACGAACACAAGCTGATCAGGTGGACAAACGCTCTTTCTGCACGTCTTATCGCTTGGACACGCGAATACCACGCTTGCGCCTATCGTTATGGGCCTTCATTCGCACTCTGCACGCGACAATCTGCGAAACTGTAATCGCCTACTTTCGGACGCTCGCCTACCACTCCATCTATCTATTCGGACGTGCTTCCATGCCCGCGCCGCATCGTCCACTACGCACATCGCTACGCATTCAACCCCGCGCTACAGTCTTGATCCTAATTCAAAAGATCCACAAGTCACGCTCATGCCGAGGCATCTCATTCAAGACGCAAGCGCTGTACCTCGCTGTCTTTGCAACTCGCTACGTCGATTTGCTCACTGGACCAATCTACTCTTTCTACAATACCATAATGAAGATCATCTTCCTTGGTTCATCGGCGTGGATCGTATTCTTGATGAAGGGCAAATACAGGTGAGTTGCTGGTCATTCGTGATGCTAGCTAGGCCAGGAACTGGCTATGCGAGGCACAGAATCTGAAGGGAAGCTTGGGATCTGATACTTGAATTCTTCATTCCTTCTCTATGCCCCGCAGGCCCACGCAAGATCCCGCAATTGACACCTTCAAGGTTGAATACCTCGTTGGGCCTTGCGCAGTTTTGGCACTCATCTTCAACTACAAGTTGTGAGTTTCCAGTCAATCGCAGCAAAGTCTACTTCAGCAAGCACACCACAGAGCAAAAGCTGACACTTCACGCCATCTGCGCTGTCGATATTTCTCGTCACCTTTCTCGCGCTCGCAGCACCGTCCTGGAAGTGCTTTGGGCATTCTCGATTTACCTCGAAGCAGGCGCGATCCTACCGCAGCTCTTTATGCTCCAACGCACAGGCGAGGCAGAGACCATCACGACACATTACCTTTTTGCACTTGGCGCGTATCGCGGGCTTTACATTCCCAACTGGATCTACCGCTACTTTGCCGATGACACCGTTGACCCTATAGCGGTCGTCGCTGGTATTGTCCAGACTTGTCTCTATGCGGACTTCTTCTACGGTATGTGCGACTGTCTTGCGTCGGCGTCGGATGTGCTGGCGTGTCTCGAAGCCATGACTGACCTTGTCTTGCATCCTGCTTTGCCACTCCCGTACCAAATGCAGTCTACTTCACAAAGTGAGTCATGGACAGTCCGAGGACAAAGATGGCAGTATAAAAAGAGACAATCTATTGACATTTTCTTGCTCTTGCGTTTCTCTCCACTCTCAGAGTATTGCGAGGCCAAAAGTGAGTCCGACCTTTTCTCCTGCTTTGCACGTGGACTGACACATGAACCGTCCTTGCAGGTTCGAGCTACCAGCGTAGTGGATCGTCATTAGCCAGTAGAGAGACGGCTCTGGCAGACATATTTGCCGTCAAGCTATGATGTCTGCGTGAGGTAGCCGGTGCGCTCATGAATCTTTGGAGTAGCTAGAGTCCGGCACAGCGAGGCGCGAGTACACGCAGAGAGCGCCGCAGTGCGGCTTGCAACGACCAGCAATGCAGGAGTAGATGAATATGACGAGTGTGTTCCTGCGTGTCTGTGTGTGCGCGTCTTGAGTGGCAGCCTTGTCTTGTTGCTTGTGCGCAAGGTTGTCCCTCTCACACTGTAGGGTGGGCCAGATTGCCGCCTTCACTCGCGCTCTGCAGGCAGAACGAAGCAGCTGCTTGGACGAGGACGCACTGAGCAGGAGAGGGGAGAGGGAAAGCAGAGGCGCAGGGAGGCAGCAGAGGGCGCCGCGAACAAGGGCGCTTTGCGTAAGACGCGAGCGCACGAGGCAGACGAATAAACACGCCGCCCCGGGGGCAGCCAGCTGGAGCCCGCGATAAATAATAATCGCACAGTCAGCGCGGCGTGACGACTGCGCGGTGCTGCCCTGCCAGGCCAGATCAGATCCCCGTTCTGCCGGCGGGCTCCGTAGCAGAAGCACCAGGACAAGCAGCCAAAAGGGGCACATACACAAGGGCAAGTACACCGGTACGGCCTCGTCAGCGGGGCCCCACCCAGCGACACGCAGCTCGCACACCCAGGAACACCCGCCGCTGCCGCGCTCTCGGACCGCCCTTGGTCGCAGCTGTCTGGCGAGCACACTCTAGCCCGGCTGAAAGCGCCTGTCTAGCAAAAGCACGCTGTCACGCGGACGTGCCTGCCAGTCACACTGTCGCTACGCGTGGTTTGGAGACACTCGAGACCTACTCGGCGCGTAGATCGCCTGCGTCCTGCGAGCCACCACGCCTGCCACGGCCTAGCAATTCGCACGAGGTTTTGAGCGCCACGCTCTAGCTTGTGCAATAAGCCAGAGGTTGGTCTGCTATCGACATAGAGCTTCATGTGAAGCTTGGCTATACCTTCCAATCCTATTGAAGCCCGCCGCTGACGCGTACGTGACATTGTCTCCCTCTCTTCCAAACTCACCTGGATCTCGTGGCGACCTCACCTCTACACTTCCTGGCTTCTTCGCAATGCGACCCGTCATCAGCCTCAGACACGGCCCATTGACATGCACCAGTCGATGTCGACATGAACGGTCCTATGGCTGCTGCCTCGCCGCCTCCGCCTGCACACTATGTCAATGGCAATGGCAGCGGCGGCGGTCCTGGCATGATACCAGGTCCAGCTCATCTACAGCAACAACAGCAGCAGCAGCAGCAGCAACAACAACCGCAACAACAACCGCAACACATGATACAAGCCGGCATGCAGCCTCAACACGCGCAATTCATGGGCATGCATCCTCAGGCAATGATGCAGATGCAGCAAATGATGCCCCCTCAAATGCAGCAGCACTTTGCAGGGCTTCCACCACATCTGCAACAACAATTCCTGCAGCAGCAAGTGCAGCAGCAACAATATATTCAGCAACAGCAACAGCAACAACAGCAGCAACGAGCTCAGATGACGCCGCAGATGCTTGCACAGCTCAGCGGGATGATCAACGCTCAGCAGCAAGGCGGTGGTGGGCCACTACCTCCTCATTTGCAGAATAATCCTGCTTTCAGAGCAGCCGCTGCTCAAGCGTTGCAGAACAATCAGGACAAGGCCGCCAGACCCGATGAGGTGAGCTGTTTTCGCTATCTGAGCGATGGTGGTTCTTCGCTGATCATTGCGATTGTGTTCGGTTGTGTTGTCGCTCACTTGATAACCAGAAGACACAGCAAGTCCCTCCGCAGATGCACCCCAGTCAGATGCAGGCTTTCTTCCAAGCACAGGCGCAAGCGCGTATGCAATCGGCCGCTCAGCAACAGCAACAACTTCAGCAATCACAGCAGCAACATTGGCCATCGCCCACTAACCGACCTGATGCGCTTCCACCAAGTCAGCAGCCCTCTACGTCACAGCCTCAGCAGCCTCTAGGGCAAGCACGGATGCAAGGGTCACCCCCTCCGCCTCCTCAACAGACGCGCTCGCCTTCGCAATCATCGCAAATGCAAGGCACAAAATCGAATCTTCAGCAGAGCATGCATGCTCCAGGGGGCGCCAAGGCAGTAACAGCTGGCAGTCCTCCTGCCCAGCAAGCAGTGCCGTTGTCCTTCTCCCATCAACAACATCTTCAACGTCAGCAGCAGCAGCAACAGCAGCAGCCTTTCCCAATCATGCCCAAAGCTGGTCTTCAATCACACCAATCCCAGCTCTCGCTTTCAGCTGAGGCTGCCAAGGCTGTTGCTGGACCATCGACAGCGAGACCTGCAGAGGAAACGTCTGCCACTGCTCCAAACGCTCCTTCTGCTATGTCGCAGCAGGCGCAACACTTGCGAAGGCCAAGTATGGATCAGATCATGCTCATGCAGCGATTAAGTCAGATGGCTCAGAAAGGCGGTCTGCCGATACAATCACTCTTCACAAAGACAGCTTGGGTACCTTGTTCCGATGAGGATGACCCTTGGCCAGAGTTTACACAACTGGACAAGCGCAACATCGAGTCGTGGATGCAAAAGGATGTGAGAAGTATAGAGCTCGCCAAGCGAGAAAAAGGGCGAGTGCGAGAGACTCTAGAGGATCTCGTGCAACAGATCATCACCTCCCAAGATTGGTTAGGGCCTCGACCCGGAGCAGACTATGCGGGACCACAAAGCTTCCGCGTACGAAGCAGGAAAGAGATGGAAAGAGACCTGGCAAAGGGAAAACGCAAGCGCAGACCCTGGCTCGAGTTCACAAAGAAGCAATTACGCAGCATCGCAAAGGAGGAAGAATGTCTCATTCCAATTCGTTTGGATCTGGAACATGAAGGTCGGAAATGCTCAGATACATTTACGTGGAATGTCAATGACAGCGTCATCAAGCCTGCAACCTTTGCAGAGATTCTATGCGAAGATTTGCTGCTGCCTCTGGACCCTTTTCAATCCATGATCGTCTCGTCCATAACGGAGCAGGTCAAACAGTATCAAGACGCCGAAGAAGTCCATCCCAAAACGCTCTTTGTCCGATCTGCAGCCAACACGGCTGCGGAGGACAATCGCGAACCGTTCATGCCAGTAGCGAGTACAAGCGCGTTGCACAGCACAGCCAATGGCGAAGCAAAGGCTGGCGAGCTGAACGACCCAATTGAGCAAAAAGACGACGAGGACGTAGAGGACTGGTGGGATACGTGGCGAAAACGAGTTAAACTCAGTCAAGCCATCGATGTTGGATCGGAAATGCAAGATATACCTTGGCACGAGGGCAACGACGCGCAAAGTGATCCGATACAAGACACTTCGCAAGCCCCTCTCATCGTGCATGGACATGATGAGCTTCGAATATTGATACAGCTTGACATCGCTATCGACAATACCAACCTGCGAGACCAATTCGAATGGGACCTTGCAGAGCCACAAAACTCGCCCGAAGACTTTGCAGCGCAGTATTGCATCGACTTGGGACTGTCGGGTGAATTCAGATCTGCAATCGCACACCTTGTTCGCGAACAGCTTGACGCCCACACACGGTCCCTTTCGTCTATTCGGCACATACGAGGCGATCAGATCTTGCACGATGAATTACGCGGCGCCTTCTACCCAGCTTTGCTGGAAGCGCTTCGCTCTGACGATGTCGAAACATGGACGCCGCATCTAGGCAAATTGGACCTCGTCGAGCTGGAACACCGCGAGCGTGAACGGGAACGGCAGTCTCGTCGACAAAAAAGAGGAGCGCGGAACAATCGTAGAAATGTCGTTGCTCTACCGGAACGGGAGCCTATGCGGACGAGCAGAACCCTCTTGCCCAGACCTGGCGCAAAATTGGAGATTCACGAGAACACTGGACCCGAAGATCCTGCGTCTGTGCCATCCTACGAGGTCGCAGAACCATACAGCTTGGAACCTATCAAGAGTCTGGGACCACCTCCACGCATGAGCAGCCCTGTCCGAAGAGCATTGGTCCGCAAAGGAACTGAATTACTTGGGACAGCTGTTGAGGGCGAGATTGCGTTACATACAGGACCACCCAAAGGTAGACCTCCTGGCGGGAAAAGGCGCGGCAAACAAGGCCAGGGCAAAGCATTGGATGGCATTGAAGGGGGTACGCCGCCCCCGGGCACGACAAGTGTGGGGTCTACAACTGCTTCACCAGCTCCTGCTCCAGCGGTCAAGAAGAAGGTACTGATGAATCCGTCGCTAATCAAGAAGCCAGCGGGCTGGACTAAAATCGAGATGACCACTCACGAAAATTTCATCGATGGCAAATGGCACTGTACCAATTGCGGAGTTCCTGAGCCTGTCGCAATCGGAAGGCGCAAAGGCCCGGCTGGGCCCAACACACAGTGCGCAGAATGCGGCAAGTACTTCATGTCCAACAAAGGCCGCCTTCGGCCATGCGACTACACGACGGATGCAGCTTGGCATCAAGCTCGACAATTGGGTGGTAATCCTGGCATTCCGCCAGCAACGCGTGGCTCGCAGGCACCGACACCCATTCATGTGCCGGACTCTCCCACTGGCAGTAATTTCGAACCCGACTCTGGGGACGAGTCTAAGCCCAGCATCGCGAATGAAAGCGTCGAAATGGCAAAGCCCCTCAAAGGTCATGGCCGTGTTGTCTCAGATCCAACGATCAACCAGAGAAAGGCTTCGACGCCCACAGTATCGGCCCCTGGACAGGGCAAAGGAAAAGGTCTTGGTAAAGGCAAGGGCGCTGGTAAAGGCTTGCCACCCTTTCCCAAAGAACGGAGCGCCTCTCTGCAAAGTAGTAATACTAGCGCTCAGCAGCACCTCTATCCGCATCAGCAACCAATCCCCACAATTCGCCTGTCGCCTAATCGCGCTGCTGCTCAAATCCCGCCGATTTCCTCCCCGCCCGCGCCGCAAGCGCAAGGCGGTGTGTCAGCGCGCCCCTCAGCGCCAACACGCAAACGCCCAGTAAGGATAGCCGTGATGTAGTACGAGATTGAACGGGAGCTGACACATCTTGCCTGCGCAGGACGCGCCGAAGTGGATGATGGACGAAGTGGCCAAATTGCAAAAGGAACGCCCAGACGACAGATTCGAAGTCATCAGCAAGCCGCGCCCAGAAAACGACCAGCCTCCAGAATGGCGGCTGAAATGTCTTGGTAGGCGTATTGTCTTGCTATTGAGCGCCAAGAATGCCTTTTGCCAACTTTGCTGAACTTCTACCCGCTCTCTCCTCTCTGCTACAGACTGTCCTGGCAAAGTCTACAAAACTGGTCCTGACTTGACGCTCGAGAACTTTTCTGCTCACTTGAGATTCAAGGGTCATCGAGCAGCAGTCGCAGCCCGCCTTGCGGCTCAGGGCACTGCCTAGGGAAGAGCAGGGCTCCTTCTTTGATCATTCGTCTAGCATGCCGCATTTCGAATACAGTACCGAACGGAACCTGGACACGTCATACGTCGTCGCTTGCGAAATCTGGCACTCGACTAGATTGGAATCTGCATACAATATATAGATATCTTCCAATATCTGGTGCTGCCATGAAGTCTACGCCCTTGACTTCTCACCTGACCTGCACTTACGAACGCGTGCTCTTGACCGATGTGCCTTTGGGAAGGTTCTTCACGCCTACTGACGCCATAAGCACCGTGATGCTCTCTTATTGCAGATTTGTCCAACTGGACACAATTGCAGTTGCACTGCTGTGCTGGCACACTCGAAGTTAGGTCATGATGTGGGCTGACTGCGCCATCTTCCAATGGTACTGTAGCTCACACAATATGATACGGTGAAGCCAACAAGACGTGCTGTTAGAGGGTACAATACGCTGGCCTGCGATAACGGTACGATCCTTCGGTCCTTGTGTTCGCTGTTTTGCGGTTGTCAAGAATGGTCACGTGGCGTCTTCTGCGCAGCCACGTGGCCGTCAGCGAAATCCGGCAGAGTGTGGCGTGGGGGATGTGGCAGGGCGAAGATCTGAAAACAGGCATCGACACTTGTCGTCGACTCAATCAAGCCAACAACGACGGTGACTGATGAAGAGAACAGCATAGCATACGTCGCAGCGCCTTCACTGACACGTGAGTTAGGGCGTCTTGCTTCTTATTAGCGGAACCCCATCCTACATCCTCCTGCCGATGGACTGTAACGATTGACCCATGGTGCCGAGAAATCGTCTGGTGCCAGTGGATCTGCAAGGGCTCATCAGCGTTCTCTCAATCACTACCAGTACAGTAGTGCCCTCTTCACAACCCGACCCGATGTCCACAAGTTGGAAGGTTTACTGCACCACGTACCGTACTGGATCTGATATGGCAGTACTGTACACCAGTGTGGGTGGAGACTGGACCGTGGTCACTGGTTGAAGCAGATGAAATGTAATGTTCTGCCAGCAAGTTGCAGTTCGGCATCGCTCTGATCGTGTTGCAGGTCGTTGCTCTTGAAGTCTAAAGACAGTGGGACTCGATGCCAGATGCTTTTTTTGGAGACACGTTGGCACTGCTGCGTCGCTGGACGTGTCTACAGATGCAAACGGCGATATCGTCAGAGATGGACATTTCTGTACTTTCCACTTGAGAGTCCCAAGGATACGCAAACCCTGCGAAGACCGCACTTCAAGTTGACCGCATGGAGTCTACGCATGTAGTACCGGTATATGCATGCGAAACACCCGCATCAGCACCATCGTACCCATATGTATATTGTCCTGCACCGTTCAGATGTCCTGCCGATCCTCAGGCTGACTGCGTCCTTACTGACTCTCACTGGTACTTTTCGACTGGCAGTGAGCAGGGAAGGGTTCCTACCGCACATATGCAAAGTTGAACAAACCCATGGGCCCTGTAAACAGGACTGCAATGCAGTCAAGTGCCATGTCAATGTCCTTTTTCGTTGTGATATCATAGGTACTTGGAGCTGACCTGCTTGCGCTGCTGTTGGTCAGCTATGCCCGTACCATCGTGGCTGCCCAAGTCCGTGTCGGATATCGCTGGCTGCAGATCAGACTCGGACGGGCCCTGCAGGTTCAGTTGAGGCAGCTTCTTCGTGGGAAGAGGCTGCTCTTCTTGGCTGTCAGATCCACAACTGCTCTCTCTCTCTCTCGCTCTCTTTGCTTCTTGCTATCATATTCTTTCGCACCTTGTTGGCTTCTTCTGTGCCAGTGCTGCTCGTCAGAATTCTCCGACGCGTTGCAATTGTCAACTGGTCATCCAGACGCGCGCCAGAGTTGCGAGCCTGTCCGGCGGAAGTCTAGACCGCATCCGAGTAAGTGGGTCTAATTGTGCCCGGCATGCCTCGTGAGCTGAGCTTAGACAATCAGGGGCCGCATATTCATATCATATCAAATACCTCGAGCAGAGCGTGCCCACGCCTGTCCTGCTTGCGGGTCGCTGCTCGCTCCGAGTCTGCTCATCGCAGCCTCGCATTCTTCGCCAAAGGCCACGCAACGAAAGGCTCTGCTTGCCTTTGCATCCATTCAGCCTCGAGCGCACACGCGCAAGCAGAGCAACAACCAGACAACAGCAGAGCACGCACTGCCATCATCAATTAGCACTTCTGTCGTTGGCGCAACGCGGGCAGGCAGTTGCGCAGCCTGCCCGAGGGTCCCTTCAACCCAATCGATCCGGAAGAGAACAGCGTGGCCTTTTGTAGTGGACAACGAGCTCAACGCCTGCTTCACTACACGGACACAGCCTCATCAGGACTCTGCACACTCACACATGCTACACACTCTCGCTTCGTTCAGCCGCCGCTCGTAATGGCCTCAGTAGCCGCATACAGTCCGCCACATTCAGAAGTGCGCCTGCACGCCTGGCGGTACAACGTCGCCTCGAAAAGCGCCATCGAGATCGTCAAAGAGCGCACTCAGATAGAGCGCAGCTACCTCCCCACTCTTGACAAGCATATGGGATATTCGCCAATGAGCTACGAAGAACAGAAACGTGACTTTCCCACGATGGCCACCCCGCCTTTTCAAGAGGAACCGCCGAAATACAGCTATGCCCAACAAGCTGTGGAAGATGGCCAGTCGACCGTCCACAACGTCCAAGAGCATCATCACGAAGGCGCAGCCTCTGTCGATGCTCAGGCACGATCAGATGGGCAGCGCCCTTCTGCAGAACCAGAACGGGCAAGCAAGGCGAAGAGAAAGAGAATCTCCCCCGAGCAGCTCAATATTCTGATGTCTCTCTTCTACGAGACCGATACACCCTCTTATGAACAACGCGAAAAGCTGGCTCTCAAACTGGCAATGTCGAATCGCGAGGTCCAGGTTAGTGTTCTACACTTTTGACGAGTGCTTTTTGCATATACCCTCTCATATAGACTGACATTGGACCTGAATGCTGTGATAGGTCTGGTTCCAGAATCGTAGAGCTAAAGAACGTAATGCTAAGCAGAAGCAGCAGCTCCAAGAACATCGGGATCGTCTAGAGAAGGCCGAGCTAAATACAGGCTTGAGCGGCATCGTACAGCAATCTCTGCACAGCTCTTCGTTGGCTTCAGTCGCCCAAACATCCTCAGTCTCTTCTCCTGCTGGTGCGCAAATCTACAGCTATCCGCCAGAGTTCGACTTTGGAAGGCGAAGATCGCTCAGCACCAGTGCTATTGAAATGCCCGACACGCATTCACACACATCGCACAGTCACGCATCCCAGGCAGCTCAAACGTCACGTCCATATCCCCAGCTTGGTCCCGTGCGACCTCGGTATCCTCGACCACATTCCTACAATTCTCCACATGGCTATACACGACCGCATTCTGCGAGGACAGCAGTTGACGTGCACTTGGCATCGGGACCTCTGGCATCGCCGGCACTGGAGAACCCCTTTTCAGGACGCCTTGCACGCGACTCTCGTGCACACGGTCTGTCCCTGCCATTGCCATCTCCACGACCCACATATACACGGCAAGGCTCGTCTTACGATGAGATAGCAAGCACAAGCTCCAGCAGCAGCACAATCGCAGATCGTCGACACAATCGCCTTCCTCCGATTCGAATGCTGCTAGAGATTGCCGACCGAGCATCAGCGCAGCTTTCTCCAAGCCTCATCGGCGTGTCTTCAGTCCAATCCTATCAATCTTTACAATCACCCTTTTCTGACTTGAACATAAATACCCCTGGCTCGCAAGACTGCCACCGCACCGAATATTTCACGTCACGCGACGCTACTCATGTCACACCTGACACAACTCGCTCGACGTACACATTTCCTCCCCGCCAGGCACAGTAGTGCCGTCCACGGTCGATTATACCAGGTGGGCACTTTCCCCTGAGAAACGATAAAGATAGTAACACAAAGATACACGCGCCAGCAGTACAGACAGCAAATATGTAGCCAGTATTGTGTACCTCTGTGCGATGAATTACCATACTCGCAGACCATTGGCCTGCGTAGCCGAATGCCCTCTGACGGCGACCCAACCTGCTTTTGCATGCCTCTGACTATGAAGTATTGTCAGGCCCTGCAGGACCCTGCCAGCCTGTGCACCGAATCTACAAGACCATGCGCATTTGATTGTTACAACGACGACGGATGCACTGAGACTACTGCGTCCACCGCTCAACCTTGCAAGCTTTTCCTTAAGAAATCATGCGCGTCATCCCGCCATGAGGTTCTCCCCCGTGAGTGAGTCAATTTCCTGATAAGTTTGCGGATCCTTGGCCGTTGCTGGGAGCCAGCAGCAATGTCAACGTGACAGCCTCAAAAAGGCTGTTGATGTAGCAAGACTCACTGGTAGTACTCCTCCCGTCATCGCCGCAACCGCAATCGTAGAGACCGTCAAGCTGACAAACAAGAGTCGGCTGGGGCTCATCATTGCCCAGGCAAGGCAAAGGCAGCGTTGTGACTCACCTGAGTACAATCAAACTCTGGCTTCTCCAGACGCTCATTTACACGGTTGTGAACAGCACACAACCACATCGAGGCCGTTTTGCGTGACGAAGTCTGATGAATGCACAATTGAAATCATTAAAGAAAGTCAGATGATGTCACTGAGTTGCAGGGAGACCTCCAGGCGCACCTGTGGAGGGAATTCTTTGAGAAGCTTCTGAAAATGTTCTGCACATTCGCCACAGGGATACAGTCGAGAGAAGAGGTAAATGTAGCTCCGGAAGGCGCTTTTCTGATCTGCGGTCTGAGGAGAGTCTGATGAGTCAACTTGGAGTCCTGTGGTCGCCCGTGAGCGCCTTACTGGGTTTTCTGGGTATCTATACAAGCACGAACATCAGCTGTCGCGACGTGATCACTGATGATGCTGGGCTGACCGTTGTGCCATTGTATGCAGAAGCTATGAGCCCCATGGCGGACATCAGCGGGCAAAGACGTGCAAACAAATGAGTCCCAACTCACCTTCCAGCTTGCTCGCCCTAACTCAGCTCTGTAACGTGGAAACAGGATCCGTGGCGTTAGCTGTCTGACGCTCAGGCGTAAGTTGCGTGTACATTGGCGGAACGCTCACTTCGCGGTTGCATTGGGCAGCTTTGGCATGATGACATCTCCGTTGACCTCTTCACCAACTTCGTACTGCCGGCTCAGCGACACCGAAGTAAAGGCATCGTTGATGGGCGCCTGCGGTTTTGAGTACGCCAAGTAGATAAACGTCGGAACAATCAAGAGGATGCTGCACAGCAAGAAAGGCACCAGAAAGCCGTGTAGGCGTAGGCGTGCCACCATTTACACGCGCTCCCTGTTGTCCAAGAGTGTCGGCCCCGGCGCACGAAATGGGCGGTGACAAACACTTGCAGGACTCGAAACGCGTCGCAGATGGCGAGGAGTGGCAAATATAGTCGAATAGCATATCCAATGCAGCTCGTTGATTACACTCTTACTTTCTCCATTACTTTCTCCAACTCTAATCACCCCTCACAACCATACCGCTTGCAGCCCGCAAGCCAGCTCTCCTTGTTGACTGCGAATTGCAGGCCAAAATCACGTTCCATGGGATGCAATCGTTTTGACACAATGACCATGCTATGCAAGGGACCTCCAAACTCTTCCTCAGGTAGATCGACAAGTTCTTGTAGAGTTCCAGCTATAAGACGTTGCGTCGGCGAGCCGAGTCGTGATACCGTGATGACGAGGGTTTCGTTTGGCTGCAACGATGGGGCTTCGGAGGAGGGTAATAGGGATAGCATTTGGTCCAATGCAACTTTTGGTGACATGTAACGAGGTGGCTCGTAGATCTTGCGGCCTCTGCGGACCGGAGGGAAAGACACTGTCAGTACAGCCGAAGTCCATACATTTAGCGAGCGCTCAATGGACGGCACAGCCCGACATACCTCGCAAGATTCTCTTCACTCTGCTCCTTGACCTTGATGTCAAGCAGAGCCAAGGTATGCAAGCCGAGTCGGTCGTTTTCCTCTATACGCCCAAGCCAAGACGCAGGCCGCCAGCTATCGGTAAAAAATGGGATTGATATCGTTTGACCAAAATTGTAAAGAGCCAGGCCGCACGCGCCGACCGCGTTCATTATGCTAGCGTTGTGAATGACAGTGTACGGTACTTTGAGATCTATAGCACGCAGTACAAGATCTGCATGTGTTGTCGCGCTGTTGGGATAAAGAAGTCAGTCTCGCAGCATTTGTGCAAAAGCCCTTCTTCGTAGCAAATGGTCGCGTACCCAAACGGGTCGCCAACGACCAGAAACGCTACGTCTTCCTTGTCAGCGTCTTTGAGGATGGCATCGCTTTCGGTTTCAACCATGTCACGGTCCGCCACCGTTATTTTCTTGCCATACAGTTCTTCCTGTGCCATTGCAAAGAGTCAGTCAGTGCTCAGCGTGCTGGAACCTTCAAATAAAGCCCGACTGACGAGAGCGCTGATGCCACTGCCTTGTTGACCGCTGGTCTCGCTGTCAGTCTTAAAGCCCACATCGACGAGGATACTGGTATAGGCCTCGAGGTAGACGCGTGAACAGCCCTGCACGGCTCGGAGACCACGTAGAGTGATATCTTCGGGGGATCCCAAGCCCAGTCCAATGCAGTATAGCATGTTGGCAAGTTCTGAGCTGCAATTGCTCGTCTTACAGAGGCAAGAAAGCAGTAAATGTGACAAGCTCGAGCAAACTGGCGTGATCGAGCAGTAACGTCGACCAGCTTTGAGGTATTGCAAACGGCGTCTCCTCTACACCACGCAGATCAGTCAGGCCTGTGACCGACTGAAGCGATCAAGAAGAAGCGCCGTACAGTCTCTATGGCCTCAACAAGCACGGCGCAGCCGCGACAAGCGTCGTCAAACTGGAAAGCCTTGCGAAAGGTGCGCTCCTGCGACGCCGCTCTGAACCGATGATTGACTAGATCCTTCTCAGCTAATGGCTGTATCCCTCTGTTACGACTACCAGACTATGCCGGTTTCTGTCGCTGCACAGGAGCTTTCCACACCACCGCGCAAGCGAAAACGCGAAAGTCATACTCGACCTCTGGATGTGGCCAATTTCATGCGTGGCGAAGAACCAGCCGCGACCGAAAAGATCTCAGCAGACTTGAAGGGCAAAGGGAAAGCCAAAGATGACTCTATTCTGGGCAACGATGATTTGACTGGTCGTCAAGCTGAGTCAGTACTACGTTCTGCTAGTGTAAAGTGGGGTTCACTTGACTTACGCACCTTTTGTGGGCAGCGTTGGCCAGTACGTCTCGCTTGATTGCGAGTTCGTAGGCATTTACGATCCACCGAGCAATCATTCCGAACATTCTCTGGCCCGTGTGTCTATTGTTAACCTCTACGGGGTGGTGGTACTGGACACCTTTGTCGCGCAAAGAGAACGGATAGGAGACTGGCGTACTTGGGTTTCTGGTGTCCGGCCTCAAGATGTACAAGGTGGTAAGTGGGTGGACAAGACTCGCGAAATACAGTAATGACATGCTGATTGTCTGTCACCTTTAGCACCCACTTATAAAGAGGTGCAGCAGCAGGTAGCCGACATAATCAAGGATCGCATACTCGTTGGCCACGCTGTTCACAATGATTTGAAGGTGCGACCTTTCTTCCGACTGCTGACTCCCTCTTCGCTCGCTTGAAATTTCAAAGCTGAAGGAGGAATGTACCAGGTGCTGCTCTTGAAACATCCGTATGAGCGCATACGAGACACATCAACCTATGGTCCACTCCGAGAGCTAGCGGGCAGCAAGCGGCCAGCGCTTAGAACATTGGCCAAGAAGGCCTTGGGCATCGACATTCAAGATGGAGAGCATTCTTCTGTGAGTCGGAGTCTTTCTCCTGATGCTCGACAGACATGATACATACGGACAAACACCTGACCTTTTTGTCCACGCACTTCTCCAGGTGACGGACGCACGAGCGACAATGGCAGTCTATCGCACAGTACAGAAAGAATGGGAAGCAAAGCTTCGAGGTCATCAGCCGCGCAAGACGAAGAAATTGAAGATTGCAGAAGAAATCAGTTTGGACGACGCCAAGAACGCATCAAAGGAGTTCAAGCCGCAAAAAACTGCGCGAAAGAAAGTCCATCACGATGGAAAAGCAGGTTCTATCAAAGGGTCTCTTGGACTTTCGCAGACCTTGGCCCGGAACAGCGGAGACTGGTGGACATCGGGCACGATCGAATGACGAGTCGCATGGACGAGCTTCTGAGACGCGCCAATCTTGTCAGAGGAATCTTCAGTGTGCGACTGTTGTTGCTATATGTGTGGCGTTTCACTTGCTACCGGGATTTGCATCGTCTTGCTGCCCTAGTTGCTTCATCTTGCGCTCTACAACTGTGCGCATCGGACACGCTGTACTGAGCATGTGGCCCTTTTCGCCTTTGCCTTGCCGCGCCATGTCTGCTTCCTCCTCGAGAGACATGCCTTTTGGCCGTGGACTGCGCTTGTACATTTCGCTGCAGCTGACCTCGAGAGGTGCGTTGAGGTCAGCGGTCTATACGACATAGCGCCGCTGAGGATACGCTGCTCACCATGCATATAGCTTGTTCAGGACATCGTCGCATTTCTCTTGATTATACGAGTATCGCTGCAGACACGTCTGTATGGCACATGCTTCGGCCTGACATGGCGGATCTTCCGAGAGCTACGAGGCGGGTCAGCTGTTGCCGGGACGTTATAGACGCAGAAGGCTGGCGTACCGGCATGTTGAACGGGTCGAGGCAGTAGAGATGTGCACTCTTCTGTCTCTCCAGGTCCAGAGGGAGAACTGTAAGAAAGGCTGAGCTGCATGCACTCCTCGATCACGTCCTTGCGAGTCGTCGACATCATCGAAATGGCCAACTCCATTAGCAGCCGGTCAACAGGATTTTGTGATCCATGGAAGCTGTCCTACGTTGCGAGACACTCTGTGACGGATCAACAGTGGAGAGTCTGGCCATGCGATGCGAAGTGCAAACGAGGAGCTCCTGCTTGCCAAGGGCCCGTCTGCGCCAATTTTAGCGACTTCTCGTTTAGCGCAGAGCTCGATGGCCGACAGCGGCGAGAATTGTGAATGTCCGCATGCAAGTTGGGGGCCCCAGACGAAGATTTGCCCAGCGCTCGTTGAGGAAGCCGGCTCCTCTTTCTCAGGCCTCTTGCTTCCGCGCAGACACTGCTACGGGCAGCAGCCACCGACACCTGCAGTCCTTCTTTCTGGTCACTATTCAAGGGCACGGCACAGGAATCACGGCCACGCTTCGAGCACACCCTCCCAGTAACATTTGACGGAACTGGTGCCTTGTCAAAATGGCCGCACCCAACGGCGCACCCAGCGAAAAGCGCGGCCACAACGACTCGCCCAAAGAGCATGGCAGAGTCAAGCACGACTCGGGCAACGCTACCAAAGGAGTAGAAGTTCACGACACTGACCTGAAAGACCACCGCAAGCTCGAAAGGGCAATCTTGTTCAAACTCGATATTCGGTGCGTACCGACGAGGGCGGCAATCTATAGAAGAGGCGATCGGGTGGTTTTTGCTTGCAGCTGATGACCTGGCTGGCTTTCATTGTACACCGCAGTGTCATACCTGTACTGGCTCTCTTGTTCCTCTTCTCCTTCCTGGATCGCACAAACATGTGAGAGGAATGACCCCATCTGGGCGCCAAAGTGAATCGATATCGTCAGTCGCTGACATGTGGCAATCGTTCTTCCCGACCACAAGCGGCAACGCAGCTACACTTGGCCTACGAGGTATGTGCTGCTGTCACGGGCGTCTACCCTGAGTCATCAGGCTGATAATCGCTTGCAATAGCCGACTTGGGCTTGTCCAACCATCAATATGGAGTAGCTCTTACAGTCTACTACCTATTCTATATTCTTTCCGAGGTCCCCTCGAACCTGGTCCTCAAGAAGATTAGTCCCAAGTGAGTTGCTCCTCTTATTTTCTTACTATAGCATTCAGCAAGCTGATGTCAGCTACCTTCCTATTTGCTAGAATATGGCTACCTCTTCTGACCGCTGCATGGGGATTATGCTGCATGTGTCTGGGCTTTGTTCGTTCATATGGATCATTGACCGCTGTTCGATCTGTGAGAACGCAAAGAAAAGGGCTGCGAGACGCCTCGCAGCTGACATTGCCCTTACTAGATTCTCGGCATTACGGAAGGAGGACTGTTGCCGGGCATTGTGCTATACCTCTCCACTATCTATACGCGAAGAGAAATGGGTCTGCGAATGGGGTGAGCTGAAAGTTGATCTGCAAACGGATGGGAGGCCATAGCTGACCCAGATGTACTATCGCAGTCTGATCTACGGCAGCGCTTGTAAGCCTTTTTGCTTCCTCTCCTGGTTCTCACCCTACGCGAAAACTGACACTTCCGGGAAATACAGCTCTCAGCGGTGCCTTTGGAGGATTGCTGGCCTACGGCTTCAACGCTATTGGAGCAACAAGCTCGACAGTTGATGCGGGATGGAGGTAAGTTGCGTATTTTATCCACGGTCTCCATGCTTGAACGGGTACAAGGGAGCTGACACTTTCTTTGGAACAGATGGATCTTCATCCTAGAAGGTATCCTCACCATCATCGTAGCTGCAATTTGCTACTTCTTCCTGCCGAACTCGGTAGAGACCGCCTCCTTCCTCACAGAGGCAGAACAAGTCTACGCTGTGCATCGACTGCAGAGCGATAGGCCAATGGAGAAGATGAAAAGCAACGAGGATGGCCAAGCTGGTTCCTCTCCTGGTCGACACGAAGAATTCCAATGGTCTGAAGTCAGACGTGGTGTCTTGTCGGCACAAACTTGGCTTTCGGCTTCTGGCTACTTTTCCCTTCTTTGCGGCTTGTATTCTTTTGGGCTGTTCGTGCCTAGTATCGTAACCGGTCTTGGCTACAGCAGTACAAGAGCGCAGCTGTTCTCCGTCCCACGTGAGTTTTCGACGGCGGGCGGGAAATGTGAGCGTGTCAATGTGAGCGTGTTACTGAATATGCCTCCTTTCGTCAGCATACGCGGTAGCTTGCGTTATCACAGTCATTGTAGCGTATATCTCCGACAGACTATGGACCCGAGGTCCCGTCATCCTCGTCATGCTGCCAATAGCCATCGCAGGCTATGCCATGGTCAGTGTTCTTACAGCTGGGACGTGATACCGGCGCCATATTGACTTGGACTGGCTATCTAGATCGCAACAGTTGAGACGAACAATGCAAGATATGGCGCATTGTTCCTCATGGCTACGGGCATGTACTCGTCAGTGCCGGCCATTCTAGTGTGGCTGACTGGCAACAGTGCTGGACACTACAAGCGAGCTACCGTCTCTGCCCTGCAACTCGCCATTGCAAACTGTGGTGGTGTGTCTTCAGTCCATGAAGCAGTACAATCAGAATAGTCTAGCTGATCTTCGCATTACACCTTCACAGGCTTTGTAGCAGCGTGGATCTATCGTAGGCGGCACGTTGATTGAGTACTCGAAGAAGACCGCTGATGCCTTTCGTCAAACAGCCACCACGGAGCGACCTTCTTATCGCAAATCACATCTGATTATCCTTGGTCTGCTATGCTACGCCTGGGTAGCGTGAGTGAAACAGGCTGCGAGAATCTAGGCAGCATGCTGATGTGCCGAGAATGTCTTCGCAGGTTTGCAATGAACCTCGCATTCGTTGCTTGGGTCAATAAGCGAAAGCGCGAAGGCAAATATGACAAGGTAGGATCCTCTCAATTGACATTTCCCCACAGGGCAGAGACTGACTATGTTTGGGTGCCACTCCTCACACAGTATGCGAACTCGAGCGATGACAGGAACCCCAATTTCAAGCTCACTCTGTAAAACAAGCGTACCCGCGGAAACAATGTAATGCAATCATATATACAGCATACAACTTCAAGGCGAGGTCCTCGCTGAGCTTCCCTCTGATCCATTTTCACGAGGCAAAACCGCCGAAAGCCTTTGTCTGCGAGGTCGCGCGTATTGGCATGGTTTTCATTACTCATGAGATTCGTGATAGGAAGACTGAACGACTGAATGACTCGTGACTGAATGACTACACCAATCTGAAGTGAAAAGTTCACACCGACGCCTCTGAGGAAGTTCGTGCCATCTCAAGTAGGCCCTGTTCCTGCTCGAGGTATTTGGTGCTAGTCTGTTCGGCCAAGAGGCGTTGGAAGATCTCTGCATCGAGAGGTTTCTCTGCTCCGATCAGCCAGAAAGCCCACTCTTCAAATGGACGAAGGTTGAGCAGGACTGTATTGATGCGATACGCGAGAATAGTGACGAAGAACCCGCCAACGGCGTCGAGAAGATAGTGGTTCGCGGTGCTCATGATCACGAGCAGGATGAGTACGGGATACCCGAGTGCAATTGCGCGCACTGCTCGGTTTGGCGAATAGATGTGCAGGGCGAGTCCACTGAGGTATAACGTGAGCGATGTCCACGTTCACCGCGAGAAATTTGTATGGCGGCTCACATGGTCCAGCTGTAGCCGAAATGCAGAGAAGGGAAAGCTGCAAGCTGATTCTGGAATTTGTTGGTGGCTGGAGTAAGAAGGTTCAGCTAGAAGCCTCTTGCATAGTCAATCGAATAGCTCACTCCAGATAGATGCTGCCTTGCCAGTATGCAGCGTGTCGACAAAGCCATATTCCTCAATAGGCAGCAGGCGCGGAGGCATGCACGGCCAGAGTGTGAAGATGATGAATGCAATGCAGTTGCAGAGAACGAGGGTTCTTCGGACGCGCTGAAAGATGGGCGTAGGGAAAGCATAGTACGAATAACCAAAGTAGGCTATCGTGGCTGGAATGTGTACCATAGCGTAGGTCTTGTTGAAGAACCAGAGCAGGTTTGGTCGAGCGAGCACGAAATGCTGTAGCGGTAGTTCAATGTCGAGGAACATTGCTCGCTGGAGGCGTACAATGAGCTCGCCGTGTGCTTTAGACACTTCCCATGTGTTGGCACCCATTGTTACGGCCTGAGTAGCGCGTGCGAGCTGGTAGACCCAATATGTGAGGAGCCAGTACCAAACCTCCATCAGGAATGGGTATCTGTTCGTTCGGAGGCAGAAAGAGATGAGAAGGAGAGAGTGCATCCATCAGTATGATGTGCGGGGCGAGCGCACAATTTTGGCACATGTTTGTCTTGCTATGCATGTGACATTGTGATTGTCGACAAGACGAGCTCACCTTGCCAGAAGTCGCGAGACGAGTCTCGCATCGTACAGAGTCGTGTCTGGGAGACGGATAGGCCATTTGAAGAAAGACATGTGACTTGGACGAGCAGGCAAGTTGGCATGTGAGATTGCGCGCAGCTGCGAGGTGGTCCGCCTGTTGACAAGACATCCAAGCGCGAGGAGGCTGGCGACCTAAGTCCAGTGAATTCGTCAATTTTGGACAATAGCAACGACTTAGCAAGAAGTATGTCTTGAGCTTACCACTGTCATGATTTCAGGTTTGATCGACAGGTCAAATGCGGTCAGCATGGAACACGCAAACAAGGGCCCTCACGAGAGCATATGAATACTCACAGGCAGGTTCAGCAATATAGCTGATAGCTGGAATCTCGTCTGCTTTTGACATCGTTGCTGCCTGAAGTGCTCGTAGACAGCGGTCGTCAGATGTCGTTTGTCACGGTCGGTGACTGAGGCGAGCAACCTTCACGCGTGTGGCGTGACTTGGACGATAACAGGCGTTGTGTGATCCAAAGGTAGAATAGGCAGAGGGAGAAGCGGAGAGGGGAGGGTGTTCCGCGCTACAACGTCTGCTCTGATCTCGCTCGTCAAAGGTCTGCGACGTCGGGGCGTAGTGTCGACCACCGCGCCCAGTTTTCGTGTCTGACGGTCAGAGCGCCGATGTCTTCGGGAGTGCACGAGACAGACGCGACTACTGCTCGTCGGTCGGTTGAAGATGGAGCAGCAGCTGCAGCAGAGACAAGAGAAGCGGTCGAACAGGCGTTTGCCTTCGTTGCTGTCTCGAGCGCTCCGCGCCCCGTCCGAGGAGCGAATTTGGCTCTTTTGCGTGGTTTGTCATCTGCGGATTTTTCGATGTGAGTGAATTGGCGCGCCATAGGAGAGGAGACTTTGCCATGTCAGGTTCAGCTGTAATACGATGCTGAAAGCCGCTTGCCCGCTTGAAGACCTGCATCCAGGAAGAAAGCTCCATGATTATTTGGACACGTCTGCTGCTGTGGCGAAATTGGTGGAGTTGCACGTGATGGATGCGAGGGACCAAGCAGGATGCAGAGGCCTCCCAGCCAGCAGTCTGGCGCAGCTCTCCTTCGCGCCCATAGAACGCTCAAAGAGCGGCTCTCAGAGGCTGTAGCTGGACCTCGGACGCAGGCAAGTCTGGGCGATGGCCCGTCTCTCGCGCTCCCTGCAGATGGAGGAGGACTCTCGCATCCGCACGAGGCGACATGAAAGAGCCGGAAGAGCATATGACGCGCATGTCTTTCTCTTGTCTTAGTCTGACGGCAATGTTATCTTGTGCCCCCTTGTAGGCAGCAGTCTCGTCTTCAGCAGCCTAGTCGATTCCAAGTCATCGCCGTGACGGTCAAAGGCACTCTCAACTGGCACGCCTTGCGAACACCGCGCAGGGAGGCAGGCCAAGGTGAGTCCTCAAATGACTGAGCCCTTCGAACGAAAGCATTGACCACTCGGATGGGCGGTCCTGATTGTGACCCTTTTGATGTAGCTTGCTCGAGGCCGATAATACTGGAGGAGCGCGGCATCACGCACCGGATCAGAAAGCTTGTCCGGTAATTCGGGAGAAGACGCCGTTGCGAGGAGGCAAGTTGGCAGCGACGAGTAGCAAAAGGTTGTCCTTCACGCCTGCTCGCGCCTGTGGTTATTACTGACAGGGAAGAAGAGCGCCATCCGGCAACTCCGCCTCTCCACGTTCGAGACTTGGTCGAAACTCTTCGCCACTGGCACCACTCTGCAAACCGGTAGACGTGTATAACACCCCGCGGCGTCCCTTGGTGAGTGACTTAAATGAGAGCACATGCATCATCACATCAGGCAGCTGCTATCGCGCAGCCACACACGCATCCTGCTGCTCGAGTGAAGCGCAGCAGCTGATCATCCTTTTCTTTTGGCTCCCAACCGGTCCATTGCTGGGTATCGCCGCCATTGTCAATCATTCATATCGGGACTGCCTGCCGGCACTTGTACTCACACTACTCCACCTCGCGAATACAATTCCCTGGCTCAACGCTCCGACAAACAACCTACGCTGGTGTCATCGTGCTGTCTGCCGTGCATGCATGCATAAATGTCCGCCACATCTCCACTTGGTTACGGACCCTACGTGCGGCCTGCCAGCAGCAGCAGCAACGAGAGACGGCAAAGCACGAGCAGTCACATCCGTCGACGCAGCAGTAGCGCCAGTGTTCGAGCTTTCACACAATCACAAGAGCCACCGACTGGCTTTGAGGACGACAATCACAACATATCAAACAGCTCGCTCCACTTGGCACAAGGCCCGCGACAAGGCCCATCGTACAGCCATACACCATACACTGCCAACCCAGTACTCAGCACGCGAAGAGACTCGTCTGCAACCGCTTCTACATGCTTGACATCCTGGACAGACCTTGAAAAAGGACTGGAAAGCAGCAGTCAAGTGCCACCTCTGGCGTCACGCAGCAGTCTGCAACGCGCGCAAACTCCACCATCACGTCGGCCTTCAGTACAGCGAGCGCGTAGCTCAACAAGCTTACTGCTTGCTACATTTGCGACACCCCATACGCGGTCTAGCACGCCTGAACAAATTAACGGCCCTATATCGAAGGCATCGCCACCGCACGCGTATACTAGCTACAGTGGTCCGCCACCTGTAGAATCGAAAGATTTCTACAACGGACGATACCATCCTTCAGCATTGCTCCCACGAAGCATAGACGAAAAAAGAAATAGGTGAGTCTGTTCCTCGGCCTAGTATCGAAGCTAGTATTGAATTGCCTTTTTCTTGTACCAACGTCTGTTCTTCACATCCCATATCTAGCTCCTCTAACCTTTCGCAAGCAGGAGCGCCTTACCCGGAGCTCAGCAAAGACAGTCCGCGTTTTATGCCCTCCATTTTCAAATCAACACCTATAAGACTACTCGCCTACGCTATACTATTCTTCAACTTTCTAATAGTCGCCAAAGTCCTTGCGTACGACTCGTACTACGACCCAGGTTGGCCGGATATAATGGTTGGATACACTCCTGGCGTTGGCCAGATGCGCTTCGCAGACGATAACATGAATGATATCGAGGTCGTCAGAGCCTGTAGTCACAATGATGAGATGCAAGCTGCACCATTTGTGAGTGACCCGCGCTGGAGCTAGGCGAAAGAGCCCCCGACCACGACTGACACGGCGATGTTTGCATAATTCTCAACGCAGAGTGAAGCTATGTCGTTGGGAATCAGTACTATAGAAGTAGACGTGCATCTCGTAGACAACGTCCTTCTTGCCGGACACGAGCTCCAAGATCTCTCCAGCCACAAAACCTTGAAGTCGATATACTTGGAACCATTGTACAAGATACTGGAACGAGCCAATGCTGGCCAATCAGGCAGTAAAACGGAAGACCAGAGCACCGACAGTTGGAAGGGTATCTTCCCGTCTGCTCCTAAACAGGATCTCATGCTCATGATCGATGTTGTAAGTATCGCCAATTTCGTCCGATACCAGGCGATTTCCCTGATTAAACATTCCTGAACGACAGAAAATGGACCCCGAAGCGACTTTCGAGGCACTGCTCGAGGTCATCAAGCCATTCATCGCACGCAACTGGCTCACAGTATACCGCGATGGCAAGCTGGTGCCCGGCCCTCTGACCATCGTCGGCACAGGCTCTACGCCAGTCGAACTAGTCTATCGTTCGTCTCCACGCTACGTGTTCATCGATGCGCCTTTGGTCCGCCTCGAGCATCCAATCATCATCGACGGCGAGACCGTGGAGTGGGGTCCTGAACTCGCGCCGCTAGCAAGCTCCAAATGGCTCTGGTGGAATTATTATCCCAATATGACCGCGCTCCGCAAGTTTTCGGACGAGGCACATAAGCGAGGCATCAAAGCGCGCTGGTGGGGCGTTGCACGCTGGCCGGTGTATTTTAGACGGGCACTCTGGAATCTCCAGCTCAAGGCAGGTGTCGATATTATCAACGCGGATGACTTGGCCGAGTGCGTATCACTTTCACAATCTTTCGTGTCTCACGGCGGGCTGATGTTCATGTTCCTACTTCTACAGTGTCGCAAACTTTTTGCGCTCAAGGAAAGAAGCTGGAATTGTAGCTGAACCGCCAGACGCGCCTGTACCTGATGTTGGGAATGATACCGCACCCGAGCCCAACGAACAATCATAGAGATAAGTCAAACATGTACAGCGAAGTGACCTGCTTAGACTCGACATAAAAGTACACTACAAGAACCAAATATTCATGCTCGTGTGTCCGTCCCGCGCATGTGACTCGACGAGCAAGGGTCATTCTTCCAAAGGCACGCCTGCCTGGAATGGTTGAATTGCTAGCCGAGGACAGTATGGGGGCGCTACATCATAGCCAAGTGTCCAAGAGTCTGCCGAGACCGCAAAACATCAAATGTCGTGCATACCAGCGCCTCTTGCGTCACACAGTCAGGCTCGCAGAACAAGGTCTATTCTGACCGTGTCAAGCAAACGTGACTGTGTGCGCTAGTCAGTCAATGTCCATCTCTCCGATAGTAGCCACTGTCAAAGGGAACGTAAGCCGGCGCGTGGTCCACAAGGGCAAACAGCAAGGGCTCGCTTACAGAGAGAGAACAAGAGGATCATGACTACAAAAGCTATCAGCGCGTTTCGTTGCTGCCGACGAGCTGCTTCTTGCATCTCCGGTGTCATGGGAGCACCTATGGGAAGTCCATTGTAGAGAGTCGTACCGCTGCGCGCCAAAGCTGGGCCTGCGGGCTGCCGTTGCGCATTAGACCAACCAAAGCTCAAACCTGGAAAAGGAAAGACGCCAGCTTGCACCGTCCAACCTCCAGGTCCAGCAGCTGGTGCTCCCAAATCCCAGAATTGGCCTAGTCCGCCAGCACCGCTAAAGAGACCAACACCTCTTGTGTCTTGTACCGGTGGTGCTGGTGTGACTCGAGGTTTTGGACGAGGTTTCGCTCGTGGATCTATCTGCTTTTTGCTGCTGATGCCTCCTGAATAGATTGGGATCACGTCTTCCTGGATATCCTTGATTTGAGATTTGCAGACTGGACATGAGGAGCTTGCGGGAGGGTTGGACTCGAGCCACGCTGATAGATCAGACCCTGTGTACCATGATAGCATTTGCCAATGTCAGAAACCTCAATGGGGGCTCCAAATCGTGCCAAGAAGTGCATTACTGACAGCAAAACAGATGCCTATGCAAGGACGTCAGCGAGTTTTCAACATTGTAGACTTCGAACATTACTCACCCGCATTTACTCAGAACAGCATCGTCTGTAGCTGGCACTTCGAGACTATGCATTGCATCCAGGTTGCCACGTCGGCATTAGCGGGTTATAAAGCAAAATGACACATAGTCGTGGATGGCCCACCAGATATGACACGCGAATGGGTTCTCGCTGGTTGTATCCTTTTCGTCTGATTCTTCTGAAGCTCGTTGCTTGCCCTTGAGGGAACCTGTGACGGGCGAGTCTGCGGTGCCGTCTGGTGACGATAACGGCGTGGCCTCTGGTTTGCGGGGTGGAATTGACGCAGCGGCGATGGTGCTGACAGGTGAGCCCACGTAGGGTGATCTTGAACGCTCTCGTAAGCTAGAAGATACACCTGAGCCGGGCTCTAGGGTATATGCAGTTGATGAGCTGGACGCGGTCGGCTCGACTCGAGTGTCATCATGCTCGGCGGTGGGCGAAGTCCTGCCAGACACGCTGACCGTAGGCGTTCCTTCGCGCATGGAGCTTCTGTCGTCCATGATCTGATCTGCCCGAGTCCGAGCGGTCTGCGACGTGTGTCTTGTCTGTTCGTAGTCGACGTGGCGAGCTCCATCCATATCCGAACTTAGCAGGGCCGATCATCTAAAGGTGAGCATGGCAGGGCGCGACCAGTTTGTGCTACTGCTCAACTGGCAGCTCACTCAAGTCTCTACAACAATGCGTCCACGACGTCACTAGTCGCAACGTCAATCAGCGCGTGCGCCTGTCATGTCGGAAAGCAGCGGCAGGTTCGCTATCGAGACGCTTGTCGTCTTGGGGCTGCGTCTAGCCTTCTTTCTCCTGGCTTCGAGGTACCTCAAGCATGCGCTCTTTGCGGATCTGCGCCAGGTCATACACGACGAGACGTCAACAGTCGCAGGCAACGGCTCCGAGTTTGTGAACGGAGCGACAAGCGGCGTCGAGAGTCCAGACGAAGATGACACCACCTCTCCCAATGGACTCGGCAACAACTACTCACTCAGAGACCAGCTCTACAGCTTGCGCACGGGGGGCACTTCATCGTCATCTGTCTTGCCGACCACAATACCACCAAGTGCAAGCACAAGAAGACCTAGTACAGGCTCGCCTGGGGCGAAACCGCGGTCATCTGCACCGAGCAGCCACCGAAGTGGATCTACGACGACAAAGAGCACCAACAACGGTACATTCTCAAAGCTATCGGGCGCTGTCTTCTGTCTTTCGGTTTCAGAATGCTCCACTCTCTTTGCCCTCATCATGTTTGGAGGCGTTCTTGAAGAACAGTAGGTTGTCCCCTGCGGGTCTATCTATCATTCACGTGCTCATACGGAAGCATATCAGGAGTAGACTCTTCAATTGGAACGTGTCTCTCACGAGCACTCTGGCCATCATTGTTCTGATAGCACCACTGGGAATGTGCTTGCTACTGACACTTCGTCGAAAAGGTAAGTGTCGTAAACATCTACACAGCGAAAAGGCTAACCTGGCTTTCCAATACTGCAGCGACAAGCAGAAGTTTGAAACAGACTGCACTCCTCACTGCCATCCCCTTCTCGATATACGTAGTGCTGTTTTACGTGATGGGCGAATACATTGCAGACATTCTCGGGGTGGAGCATGGCTCCTTCAAGCTCGGTAAGTACTCTTGCAAAGCCAGCGTGTATGATACCCTCTTATACCTTGTTCTATACTTGCAGGAGTCATAGGACCAACCCTGGACCGTGTTTGCGTGCCGGGCTCTGCGCTCATCGCCGCCTTGTCCGGTGGAGGTGCTGTAATCACAGCATGGGACGCCTTCGAATGGCGCGAACGATTCAAGGCGTGAGTTGCTGCGGGCTCATTATCGGCGTGTGTCGCACTAACAAATTACTGTCCTTGCGATGTGCGACAGCGAGGTGGTCACGGACGGACATATCAATGCGGCAGCCCGGTCACTAGCGCAGACGAGGACGGATCTTGCGGCGCGCCAGGCTGAAATCGATGCCTTGCAATCCGCGACCAACGACAATACCAGCAAAGGTTTCTTTGCCATCTTTTCTTCCTCTCCCCACGCGGCTCGTATGTCGAAATCTCAATGCTTGATGTGAATCCTTGGACTGACACGCTGTGGATCGCAGGAGTGAAAGCTCTGCAAACGGAGATCAAAGGTCTCGAGGTCATGGAATCTCAGCTCTCGCATGATCTTCAGCTCATGAAGAAACGCAAGGAGATCGCCGAATTGAGCAAGACCTGGTCAGGCAAAGCCTGGGAAGCGCTAGGATGGGCTTTTTCCGTGTACTGCGTCTACCGAGTCGCAATGGTGAGTGCACTCGCACATTCTGCTCCGGACAGCATCAGCTGAAGCTTCATTACTTCGAAAGTCCGTCATCAATCTTGCCTTTGGTTCGGGTCTTTCCTCTGGCTCCACGGGCTCACATCGAAGCTCTCCAAGCGATGTCACCTCGGCTGTTCTCAGCTACATTGCCAAGAGCCTTGGACTAGACTTTGACGTGCACTGGTGGACGAAAGCCATTGGCCTAATATTGACCGGAAGCATCATTCTCGTCAACATCAACGCTGTTCTCGGTTACGTATCAAGGGCATTCAGGGCTACATCAGCTGGCGTCAGCGCATCCTTCATGCTGCTATTCCTATCGCAGTTGATGGTGAGTCCTGCATTCTCACCGCAATCACCAGGAGCGCAAGTACTGACATTGCTGCGTCGATACAGGCCGTCTACCTCCTCACTTCGCTCATTTCTTTGCCTCACCCCGATTTATCGGATGCAGAAGGTAGCAGCTCTGCGGCGATTCTTCTCAACACCCTGCCCGACTTCCGAGTCTTTGCACGCCTTTTCGACGCCGTCTTCCTCGCAGTGGCATTGGCTTGCTTCATTGTCCGGTACCTCCAGCGGAAGATTCGGGTGGATGAGAACCTCGGGCTGCAGGATTTCGTGTAGTTTGTAGTAGGCACGTCGGATTTAGTGAGGTGGCGAGGAATTGTGCCTGCAAGTTGAGCGGGCGGGAAGAGCCGCCGTGTATCATAGCGATCACATAGAAGTAGGACCGGTTGTCTGTAGAATAGCGAAGACGTGCTGTTGCTCATTGACACTGAATGGCCTTTCATAGAGCTTTGCGTTGAGGGCGACTACAAGGCGATCGGGAAAGCTCAAGCGTGCAAACAGTGAGCTCATCGCAGAGGCCCACAAAGGCTCAGACAGGCTTCTCTCTTCTCGACAGATTGGACGGTATCAAAGCATATTCGTCTTTGATATCTGACACACCATGACGGCTACGAAGGATCTTGGTGCTGCAAAGCCGCTTATCGACTCGGACCCCTGGTGAGTCGCTGCTGGATCTCCGCACGAGACTGTCGACTACCTTGCTGAGATACTGCTTCTGCACCTGCGCGATGCCCTGCTTGTGCTTTCCTGTACTGCAGGCTCGAGCCTTTTGCGCCTGCTATTAATCACAGGTACGTGCTGCTCTGCTGCTGTCGCTGCACCTGTCCTCGCCTGCGTCATCTCAATGCTGAACTTCGTACCTTCTTTCGTACAGGCAATCAGTCTATGAGAAATGGCTGAACGACATCAACAGCTCAGAGGGCGTGGGTCTGTCGTGTAGACCATTGTCAAAGCCTCGCTCAAAGCGTATTCTCGTTCACAGGGCCTCGACAAGTACTCCAAGGGCTACGAGACAATGGGCTTTCAGGTCGCGAATGACGGCACTATCACCTATCGCGAATGGGCTCCCGCTGCCCAGGCAGCCTGGCTTATAGGCGATTTTAGTGAGTCATCTTGTTGAACTGTATGGATACACCTGCTGACTACCATTTCGCGCGCAGATGGCTGGAATAGAGATTCGCATCCCATGACAAAGTCGCCCTACGGTGTCTTTGAGATTACTTTGCCACCACAGAACGGGCAGGCTGCTATCCCGCATGACAGTAAAGTCAAGGTGAGGCGTATTGTCCAGCTTAGATACGTGTGTGCATTGCGCTGACAGCATGCATGCATGCACAGATCTCGCTTACCGCCCCATCTGGAGAGCGTATAGAGCGTCTGCCGGCGTGGATAAAGTAAGTCAAGGACGACCTTGCTCGCACCTCACGGCTGCTGACTATGTTCACGTCACACAGACGCGTCACGCAAGATCTTTCTGTGTCTCCTTCCTACGATGCAGTCTTCTGGAATCCTCCGCAAAAATACAAATTCAAGCACTCTAGACCACGGAAGCCTAAAGCTGTCAAGGTCTACGAAGCGCACGGTAAGCAATCATGTACCTCGGAGGACAGCAGAAGCCTTCATCTGCTTAGATCACCCCATTCCACAGTCGGCATTTCTTCGCCCGAGCCAAAAGTCGCAACGTACAAAGAATTCACAGCCAACATTCTGCCGCGCATCAAGGAACTAGGCTACAACACTATCCAAATGATGGCTGTGATGGAGCATGCGGTCAGTAGTTGCATCCTTAACGGAGTGAATCTGTGCTGATGATTTCTTCTCGCAGTATTATGCTAGTTTCGGCTACCAAATCACAAGCTTCTTCTGCGCTTCGTCGCGTTACGGTAAGCGGAACATGCCACGCAACCGTGTCTTCGGTGTCTGACTTCAGCATTGCTCACAGGTACCCCTGAAGACTTGATGGAACTTGTTGACACTGCGCACGGCATGGGCATGACTGTGTTGCTCGACGTTGTTCACTCGCACGCGTCAAAGAACGTTCAAGATGGTCTGAACATGTTTGACGGCACGGATGCCTGCTATTTCCATGGTGGTGCTAAAGGCTCCCATGAGCTCTGGGACAGCCGCCTCTTCAACTATGGCTCGCACGAGGTTCTCCGTTTCCTGCTCTCAAATCTGCGCTTCTGGATGGAAGAATACCAATTTGATGGCTTCAGATTTGACGGTGTCACGTCGATGATGTACGTTCATCACGGTATTGGGACAGGCTTCTCTGGCGGATACCACGAGTACTTCGGTGAACAAGTCGATATCGAAGCTGTTGTCTACTTGATGCTGGTGAGTGTCGTATACAGGAAGCGTGCCAAGCTAGCTCAGCTACTGATCGCTTTACGTCTGAATGGATAGGCCAACGAGCTATTGCATTCCCTCTACCCGGAAACATGCATCACGATTGCAGAGGATGTCTCTGGCATGCCAGCTCTATGCCGGCCCGTCAGCGAAGCAGGAGTAGGCTTCGACTACAGGCTCATGATGGCAGTACCAGACATGTGGATCAAGCTGTTGAAAGAAAAACAAGACGACGAGTGGGACTTTGCCAATATCTGCTTTACGCTCACCAACCGCCGACATGGAGAGAAGAGCATCACGTATGCGGAATCGCACGATCAGGCTCTTGTGGGCGACAAGACCATTGCGTTTTGGCTTATGGACAAGGAGATGTATACCAACATGTCGGATTTGACCGAGAGAACGCCTATCATTGACCGAGGTCTTGGACTGCACAAGCTCATCAGGTGAGTTTGCGACAGACTAGCAATTACGGTCTACAAGCGAATAGCCTGACCTGGTTTCTTGCATGCCTTGTTTGCAGGCTGCTCACACACAGTCTTGGTGGTGAGGGCTACCTCAACTTTGAAGGCAATGAATTCGGACATCCCGAGTGGCTCGACTTCCCTCGAGCTGGCAACAATTCGTCATTCCAGCATGTAAGCGGGGTTGTCTGAATCAAAGATGACTGCCAGTGACTAATACACACTGTCTGTTTGCAGGCCCGAAGACAGTTCAATCTGCCAGACGATGGGCTGCTGAGATACAAATATCTCAACGCCTTTGACGCCGCGATGAACAACCTCGAATCCAAGTACGAGTGGCTCTCTGCGCCTCAGGCTTACATCAGTCTGAAGCACGAGGGCGACAAGGTCGTCGTATTCGAGCGTGCCGGCCTGCTGTTTGTCTTCAACTTCCACTGGTCGAACAGCTATACCGACTACCGGCTTGGGATTGAGCAGCCAGGAGAGTACGAAATCGTGCTCGACTCCGACGAGAAGCGCTTTGGTGGACATGGCCGACTGGATCACTCGGTTCGTGCGTTCACCGACCCGCTCGGCTGGAACGGTCGAAGCAACCATCTGCAGGCGTATCTCCCCACGAGGACCGCTGTCATCTTTGCAAAGGTCAAGTAGGAGACAATGCTCTGCCAAAGAGGAGAACGGAAGCAGTGTCTTTTCTCGTGCGACAGAAGGACGGCTGCACCCCTTCAATGCGACTCTGCCATCCAAAAAAGGGACTCAGACATCTACTTCTCTGTCCCATTAGTAGAACCCTATGTAGAGTGTGCAATGCAGTGCAAGTTGCGCATGTCGAGGCTTGCTGCAGTGCTCGTGCGTGCATTGCCTCTCCCTCCCCTCCCTCCCTCCTGCTATTTCTGGCCGCAGGATTGCCCCCGACAACGACGCGTCTCTTGCTGCGCGTGGAGGCCCGCCCGGCCTCACGTGCACGTCGACGCAAAGCAGCGGTCGCACCGTGGCTCTAGTTCAGCACCGCACCACACCATACTCACCTGCAGCACACTGTCCAATCCACTGCCCTTGTGCTCTCCTGCACCTCGTGCTGCTGTTATTCGAAGTGAGTCCCGCCCTTGTTGTGGTGGCTGTTTGGGGCATTTGAACAGCGGCGAAGGAAGGACCATTCCTCAGCTGAGCGCTCTCTCTCTCTCTTCCAGCAGACAACGGAACGCGCGCTCGCCCTTTGAACCGGAGACACAGGCACCAGCTTGCCTTGGTACGACACCACACACTCTCTTTCTCTCTTATCCACACTCGCTCGGTAAGCCCTGGCCACCCAGCGCAAAACACCCGCCTGTCCGACAGCCAGACAACGAGCATCGCCCGCGCAGAAAAAGAGGAGCAGACCAACAACGACCTCGAAAAACAAGTGACCGACGCTCTTGTCGCAGCACTTTCATAACATGTCTTCATCTACAACGAGATACGCAGCGGCGTCGCTCGCCATGGCTGCGCTTGCGAGTGCCAGTGAGTCGCTCAGGCGATCTGTGCTGCGGACCAACCTCGAGCAAGAGGCACGAAGCAGTATTTGACCACTATTGGCTGACTCTGAACTTTTTCTGCAACTGCTCTTGTGGTCCATCCTTGTTACCAGTCGTCAGTGAGTGTCCTCCTTGCGCCCGCCTGGCCTCCCTTGTGCAATCAAGCTCACCTTGCCTCGTGCTCCCCCAGCGCCAAACTTGCCTTATGGCGGAATCGTCGACAATGCAGGCTCGGACTGCAAGATTGGCTGGGCGCTAGAGTAGGTTTGCGTCAAATGTATGATTGCTTTGATGAGTCGCTCACGGCTTTCGCTGGCTTCTTTTCGGCATCACCAGCTCAACCGGCCAGTGGAACAACGTGAGTCCAACCCTCGCGAACTGTCACGTGCAGCAGCAGGATGCAGAGAAAGTACGACAGCTGAGACATTGCTTACATCACATACAATGCACTTGTGCCATCCTTTGCAGTTCGACATCGAGCTCATGACGGGCGACAATCAGGCTTTCGTCCACCTCAGCTGGGTGGCTCGAGGCCTCGATGGCACAGGCAGCAACAATTCGTACACCTGGACCTGCCCTACCGTTGACCCTCCTGCCCCAATCTACTTCTATCGTGAGTGCAGTCCTTGGGATTCACTAATGCATGCTAGACCCGCTCTGACTTGTCGCCCTCGCATGCAGAATTCGTGCAATCTGGTCAGCCAAACACGTATACTACGCGCTTCACCATTGCGAATGCGGATGGATCCACCGTGAGTGCGAGGATACGAAACAACGAAAGGCCAAGCTCATCTTCAGGGCCTGATTCATGCGCCATGTTCTACACTGTTGGCAGGTCCCAGCACCACAGAGCACGCAACCAGACGGTTCCGCAATTCCGTGGGGCACTGGCCGAATTGTTTCTGGCGGTGACGGTACGAGCGGCAGCAGCTCTTCTGTATCGTCTGGCAGCAGCAGCGGCAGCAGTAGCTCATCTGGCTCGAGCGGCGCGAGCTCGCGCACAAGTTCGTCGCCCAGCAGCGCGACTAGCCAGAGTTCGCCAACCTCTTCCGACGATGGCACCGACACCACAGTCGTCACTGTGCCCAACACGCGCACAACAGCCCTTACCAGCGCACGCACGACTGGGTCTAGCGCCTCCAATGCTGCAGGAGCCAATGCAAATGCGAGCGCAAGCCCGACCGGTGCCGCTGGTCGATCTGCAGCTCCCGCTGGCAGCATGGCTGCTGGACTTGGACTCGGCCTCGCTCTCCTCGCCGGTTGGGCAATCACTGCCTAGGTGGTGCACACCGACTCTCAGCCAGTTGCAGTTTCCCTAGCGCACGATGTGATCTGCCGTAGTCACACAGCGATGGAGTCTATGTCTCAACGGCACAGCATCACGGACACCTCTATCAAAACATTCTCACCAACACATCTCAAACAACGCGCTGTTATGCGCGCGTCATATCCCGTCATTTCCGCATTTTCTGTACTTCTTCTTCTTCTTCTTCTTACCTCTCTGCTCGGTTTGACCATTTTCTTGATTTCTATCGTAACTCGCAAACGCAAAGGTTTATTTCACTTTCATCTCCTGCATATGCGTGCAATTAGCAGCAGCTGGACTCGTTACTCACTTACGCGTACCACGACATGGTTGAGGACTCACCAAGCCACTCTATGTCTAGTAGCAGAAGCTCTTCAAGCTGGGTGTCTTGACCTCCATACAGTGAATACGGCTGGCCTCCGGCCGACCTTTCTCCATCGGGCCGAAGCGCTGCCTGCTTTAGCGTCAACTGATAAACGAGCGTTGAGACGGCACGACGTCACAGCCATATCGTCTGCTTTGGTCAATCTAGGGTTGGAAACATCAGGATCAGATTTCGTCCCTGTGGAACAACTGCTTAGGACTCTTGGCTCTGGTCAGTATCATCGGACACTGCAAACCGATAGAAGCGGGCTATGGGACCGCGCGTACCGAGCCTCGCAGCAGTCCTGCTGCCGCTCGTGATTCTACAGGCGTTTTCGGGAATCGTGCATGCCAGTATGTCTCGCTGCTGTGCAACGCAGAGCGAATGAGCGCAATACTGACTGCCTAGTTCGACGGCTAGATACGTATCCCACCTTGTGAGTATTGCGCATGGGATGAGCCGCTTGGTATCTCAAGATCAGCTAACGTTTTACTGTACTCTCCAACCTACGTACATGTGATCTCCAACCAGACCAGACCAAGGCGGATTCTACTTTGTTGGGGAGAAGTGCATGACGGCATGGGCTAATCAAAATGGTCCTGCCTGGGAGGACGTCAGGGTCGAATTGATGAGTGGGGTGAGTGGTTCATCGACGCCTTTGCGGCCTCGATCCGCAGTTGGCGATGAAGGGGAGCTGAACAGTCAATAACAGGTGGAAACTCCAATATTGACAGTCGCCGAGCACCTCAATTGCTCTGCTTCGCGGAGTATATCCTTCAAATGTCCAGATGTTAAGCCCTAGTAAGTCCGGCCTGTCTAGACTTGCAGCTAGTCAAACCACCTTCTCGACTCGAGCTGATTTGCTGACTTTATGTACAGTGCCGAAATATACTTTTATAGATACATCAACAATGATGATTCGGCATTCCGGACGTTCTCGTGAGCCTATATGATCTTGCAAAAGACAAGAGCATGGCTGGCTGATGCTTCTCATCTATGACTGCGAAACAGGGCGCGCTTCACAATCGGCAAGAAGTTCAAGACTAAAGGTGTAGCAGTGGCATCTCCTACTGTATGTTGCCAAAATTTGGATATTGACTTTCTACAGTAACTCATCCACTACCCGACTCTCATAGATCACGCCCGAACAAACGTCAAGCTGGCGGAAGAGCAATGGAGACATGACGACCGTCAGATACGAAGATGGCAAGCTCGTCGGTGCCGCAGCGAAGACAAAGACATTGGACGAGTCGGATCTGACTACCAGTGGAGGAACGCGCGACAGTAGCAGCAAGAGCAAGACCGATTCCGACAGTGAGTCTTCGTCGAAGAAGAAGGACAGATCAAGCACAAACTCGGCTCACAAAGCGGAAAAGACCGACGTCAAGGAGGACAAGGAACTCAAAGAAGAGAAGAAGGAGAAGGACAAAGCGAAGGAGAAGGAGAAGGAGAAGGAAGAGGAGGACCAGAATAATGACGAGCCAGAAGTGATTGATGAAACAAACACAGCCGTCCGCCTGTTGCACATGTACGATGCAGCGCGGTTAGCAGCATGGTTTTCAATGCTGATTGTACCCATCTGGATGTAATGATGTTGTGTTATCGGTCTGGTTGGCTTGGAGACACGGAGACCTGGATTTCCTTGTGTCGCGTGCAGAAGTCTGCGATTTTCTGGCTCTGTTGCTTCGGACTGAATTCCGAAGACGCCAAAGTGCTTGGCATACTGGGCGTGAGCTTTCGTTTGCAATCCTTTGCTGCGAGACCAGATGAGAGATTCAGGGCTAGCCAGCCTGTCTTCCACGTGAGGCGCAGTTCGCAACCCACTAGGCGGCGCGCCGGTCAGCTGATCGGCCGGCCCGCTGTAGCAGCGTGTACCGGAGGTCCTACCTAGCCTTCGCTCTGCACGCTTCGCTACATAGGACATCTTGCACGAAGTACCCATGCTCTGCGCACGCCGCTTCGCCAACGTCGCAGCCAGTGGAGCGCGCCTTCGCCCAGCAGCAACCGCAGCAGGCTACGTTCGAAGCCTTTCGACCGCTCAACTGCCAAGTGCGCGAGCTCTAGAAGCCAAAGCATCAGCAAGCATCACATCCAGACGTCAATTGAGCAGTACTGCCAAGACTGCCTCGATGGCTCCTGTAGACGACAAGCAGGCTGGCCGCCCTCCTCCGGACCAAGTCCTCGACGACATTGCCGAATATGTGACAACGTACAAGATCGACAGCCCAGAAGCTATGAACACTGCTCGGCTCACACTGATGGACACAATTGGATGTGAGGATAGATCGTGAAGATGTTGGCGCATGTCGGTGCCTATCGCTGTAGGGAAAGGAAGCTAATCAATGACATTGCCTTTCTCTCCGTTTTCATCGTACAGGTGGCCTCGAGGGACTCCGCTTTCCATCCTGCAAGAACTTGATGGGACCTGTCGTCGAAGGCACCGTGGTCCCGAATGGAGCCAGAATCCCGGGCACTCCGTATCAGCTCGACCCGATCCGTGCCGCTTTCAACATTGGTACCATGATCCGCTGGCTAGACTACAACGGTATGTGCCTTTGTGGCCTCACATGGCTCCGACACCACAGCTGACGCAGATCACCACAGACTGCTGGCTGTGAGTATGGGAAAGAATCTGGCCCAAACATTCCGTTGACTGGACAATTGTAGTGCCGCTGAGTGGGGTCATCCAAGCGATAATCTGTGAGAGATGTACCCTGCCCTTTCGTGCGGTTAAACGGCTGACAACGCTTTTCTGACCCCAGTGGTGCTATTTGGGCCGTGGCAGACTGGATTTCCCGCACAAACGTTGCCAATGGCAAGGAGCCTTTGACCGTTAAGGATATTCTTGAAGGTATGGTCATGGCTCACGAGATCCAGGGATGTCTCGCTCTCGAGAACAGCTTCAACCGAGTCGGACTTGGTAAGTGTCAAAGCGTGTCAAGCTATCTTGCCGGGCTGCCCTCTGAATGTGCATGGTTGCTATAGATCACGTCCTGCTTGTCAAGGTTGCTTCTGCAGCTGTCACCGCCAAGCTGCTTGGTCTCAGCAAGTCGCAGATCGCCGACACTGTCTCGCAAGCCTTCCTCGATGGATCATCCTTGAGGACATACAGGCACGCCCCCAACACCGGTTCGCGAAAGTCTTGGGCAGCAGGTGATGCATGCTCGTAAGCCGTGATCTGCTTCTCTTTGTAGGCCGGCGCCTATATTTGAGTTTAACGTTCATCTATTGTATAGTCGTGCAGTCAACCTGGCTCTCCTCGTGCAGAAGGGGGAGATGGGCTACCGATCCGTCCTGACCACAAAGACTTGGGGATTCTACGATGTGGCCTTCAAGGGTCAGGAATTCAAGTTCCAGCGGCCCTACGGGACATAGTAAGTCGCTGATTGCGCAACTTCATGGTAAAAGCTTTGTTCTAACCCGCTATTGTCGCACCATAGTATTATGGAGAATGTGCTCTGGAAGGTAAGACGCCCATCATCATGGACCGAGGGTATTTACTGACATCTTCTGTCGTGGGACAGATCTCTTGTGAGCTAGAATCCCCACCAAGTGTTCTGCAGGCACCGTGGCTCAATTGCTGACTTTGATGATGCTGATTGCTAGTCCCTGCCGAGTTTCGTAAGTTCCAGGCCTCTCCTGTGTGAATCACACCGCTGACCCACGTTACCGTTCTCAGATGCGCAGACCGCTGCTGAGGGAGCTCACGTCCTCTACAAGTAAGCATGCTTTGGCACATAGGCGGACCGCGTAACAAGACTGACATTGCCGGTCTGGTAAGAAAACTTGCCGAGATGGGCAAGACCAGTGATGACATCAAGCACGTCAAGATCCGAACGCAGAACGCTGCCGTAAGTCATTACCCTCTATTTCTCGTACCATGCTAAAGATCATCTTTCACAGATTCGCATCATCGACAAGAAGGGTGGGTCGGGTCAAAAGACTTTTGTTTGCTCTCCGTAAGAGATCATTCAGCTGATCTGTGAAACAGGACCCTTGCACAACTTTGCTGACCGGTGAGAGCACTCCTGAGCCTAAGATCCGAACAGCGCACTCAACGCCCTTGCATTGCTCCGCTGATCTGATAGAGACCATACTGTGAGTGGTCTTGACGTTGTCATCCGAACGCTATCTGACACCTCAACCAACAGATCCAATACATGGTTGCGGTACCCCTGATCTTCGGCCGTCTCACTACTGAGGACTACACCGACGAGGTTGCGGCCGACCCGCGCATTGATGCCTTGCGGGAGAAGGTATGACCAGCTGATATCGGCCGCCTCAGAGCCATTCTTCTGACGTCAGGCTGCCATCTCATTCTAGATGGAGTGCGTCGAGGACTCCTTCTACTCTGAGGATTACCACAACCCCGAGTCGCGATCTATCGGCAATGCTCTGACGATCACCCTCAACGATGGAACGGTCCTCGACGAGGTCGAGATCTTGTACCCAGTCGGCCACAAGAGGTGAGTTGCAGCCTTTCTCTTTGTATGCCAGCATTACTGTAGAAGCCGACTTTGCTGACCCGACTGCCCGGCCCAGACGTCGTGAGGAAGGCACTCCTCTGCTTGAAGCGAAATTCCAGCGCCACATCGCTCCCTGGTTCAACAAGGGACAAGCAGAAAAGTATGCTTTCTCTTGCAATTCCAATGAGATTTGGGATCTATGCTGAAATGGTTCTCTACTTGCACAGGATCACGTCTGTGCTGACTGACCAGGCCGGCCTCGAGAAGATGGCCGTCGACAAGTTCTCTGACCTCTTCTACAGGGAGCAGAAGCCATAGACAATTGTTAGTCAAATCAGATAAAGCATGTGACTAGAAAGGCGCACACATGTCCCGTCGCAATGAAAGTGTCTCGGATTGACATGCTGAGAAAGCTTGCTATGAGGACGCAACCACGTGCCTTTCTCTCGATCAGCGTGGAGCGAGGTGTGCATACAGCAACCTTGCCTGCGTGCGCTGCACTCCTTGCTTAGGCGACACCTCCCGCATGAGTCAAGTGGGTAGCGGTCCCTGCAAGCGTACAACGCACGACTTACGAGTTATACCTGTCTAGCCCTGGCGCCCATCTAGAGGCTCCGGTGAGTCGCGCTGGGGCGCTTCTGCAGGACGAGATGCCGCGCCTGGACAGGCGACTGCTCCGCGAACACCGCATGGACGAGGCCAGGGCACGTCAGCTCCACCAGCGAAGGCATCACCAGCTCCAATAGACACGACTATCGTCAATCATGGCGGCTTCAAGCAAGCCAAACTCCGGCCTCTGCGCGAGAACAAGATGGATTTCAGCAGTCCAAGCAGGGGCGAACTGGTTCCAGGTCGAAGGTAGCTTCTGTTGCAAAGCACGAGATGTAGAATTCTCCTGAACAAACTTTTGAATCTCTCCACCTCAACTATCAGTCTGACTGACAAGAGCGCACAGGATGACCTTCGGGCTCACTTGGAAGACCGTGTCAGTCATTCCGGCCCTATATGCTGGCAGCGAGCGCACACACGAAACTAGGCGAACGACGTAGCTGATGGTTGATTCACAGGTGCGCACGTACCAAGCTGACTTTCCCGACGAGCTGGGTATCATCATCCACGACAATGCTAGACAGAAGGATGCTCTAGACCTGATTCTGCTCGAGTTTCGAAAGTTACGAGAAGGGATCGTCAGCTCTGGTCGCCGAGATGCTTTCGCAGTAGAAGTCTACGAAACATCTGCCAAGCTAGCAATACTCGCGAGCAACACACCGCAGATTTCTACGATACTTCCGCACCTAGTCAAAACGCTCCATTGGCCCGGCTCCGCTGTCCGAAAGAGGGTAGTGTCTGTGGAAACCGCCCTGCAGAATCTGGATCTGAACATCTTGCCAAGCATCGCGATAGGCACTCGCGCGCGATATGCATCGTACTACATGCTACACTTGATCTGCAAGGCCAACGACATGTCTGCTTTCCAAGATCTCGTCAAGGATGTCGTACACTTTGGCGGTCCCACCACTGGCCACGACACCAGATCTTCGGGGCGTATACCGGCAGACGATCCCGCTATAGCATTCGCATTCCATGTGCTACGATGTCGCATAACGAACAACTACGCTGCACTGGCGAAAATTCTGAATAAGCCACAAGCACACGACAAATTTGCTTGGATACTCGTTCGGAGTACCCAAGCAGCTTTTCGAGCCAGCAGCTGGTCGGTCCTCAAGAGCAGCTACTTGTCCATTCAGAATCGAGACTGGCTGTCGAATCAGCTTTTGCTGGATTCTACCCAATTACTAGACAAACATCTAGCTCGCGAAGGCCTCGCTGGCCGTACCGATGCGACCGGTGCCATTGTGATCAAACAACGATGATAATCGTTTCTGATACAGTACGAAGAGATCACTTGAGGCACCAAGGCAATCCTTGTCGCTGTCTCTGGAAGAGACACCTCCAAGAGCTACAGTGGCACTCTCAGCTCAGGCAACTCAGCGTTGAAACCATCAAAGCAGCGGAGAAATCTGCCAAGTCAGCAGCTCTGAAGGATTGCACCGCTCAGGCCTGTACGATTTACGACTGGCCAATCCTCCAAAATTAGAGCTGTGCGACGTTTCTGCAGGACCGCTCCATCGCTCTGCGGCAGCAAAAGCCAGCAAGGCAGAAGCGGTCCGTACGCCCGAAGAATGACACAAGTAGAGATATGTCCATCGGTGGGATACGGAAGGACGCAAGCCTATGTCGTCACTGCTTTCCACAAGTGGCAGTTTGGCAAATCTTTATCCGGGCGGACCGAGTTGCTGATCGCCACCTGTCAAGAGACCGGGCCACGGACAAGGAGTGCTGGGCACGTGCATTGCGTCACAGCAAATGATTATGACACCACTTGGACCAAGCATCAGAACACTTTACACGTCTATGTGTATCACTGTATTTCAAACAAGTCCACTACGCGTTCCTGCAATTCGGCTCAGAAGCACGCACCTGACCTCTTGTCAATCAGAAAGCACGCCTTTGACCTGTTGCTCGTTCTGACGATGCTTGCAGCTATGCAAGCTCTCTCCTGACCTCTCGGCCCTTTTCACTTCTCAGGAGAGTCTTTTGTGGGCGACGCAAACAGAAAGGTCTGATAGCCGTCCTCTGGGCGGCACAGTGTTTACCCCGTCATATTGTGGAGACATGCATTTGCCTTTGCGCGTAGACGTCCGTATCCGATGTCGGAGCCCCGGGTCATGTTTAGGAAATCAACAGTTCGCATCTCGAAGGCCGTCAAACATCGAGCACCGGTAATGGCATCAAAACGTCTTCATCGACGTCACTCAATTAACCTATACCGGTTCATCGATACACTGCGACCTGTGCAGCGAAATCAGAATCTGAGGGTGCTCACCATCGATATCAGCCTGAGCGCCCCGCGAGATAGACGTAACCGCGCCCGGGCTCGGGAGGAAAGTTGTTGACGTGAGCCCCAAGCACTCTGTGACCACATCGACATTGCTTCGATGTAGAGTGCAAGTACGGTAAGGCGCAGCTCAAGCTAACGTGCAGAGCGCCTGTGAAGATGGTGAGCCTTAGGAATGGATGGCCCTGATAATTACGCCAGAGCTCCAACCGCTGCGCATACGCATGAAAAACCAGCAATACTGTAATTATAATGCAGTTTGCATTGTACTCCTTGCAGCCTGATGAAATGAAGGGTGTGGGCGTTGTGCTTTGGCTTTTGACGTTCCTACGTAATCCAGGTTGGCGGTCGGTGCAAGCTCGGGCTCACGCGCGTGCGCGCGCAGGCGAACGGCTAGCAAAGGCCTCGCGCGCATCATTGGAAGTTGTTGCGCAATTATCGATGCGCCGGAAGTTGCATCACGATATCTAGATAACTCGCGCTGGGGCTCCAGCATGAGTCTTGACTAGAGTACGACCGCCTTGCGTCTGAACCGATATCGAGGTTCCTTGTGGTAGCTTCGAGAGAAGCTGGAGAAGAGCACTTATTTGCCGAAGTTTCGCCGGACGGCCAACGCCACCAGTTCCTACGAACCCCACCTCTGACAGCAAGGCGGGACAAGGCGGACGACAGGACACCTTGGGAAGGTCAGACAGGACGGCAGGACTCTGCCAGCTTGTCTTCTGGACATCCAAGTGCTCGTGCATCTGTTATTGCCGTCTCGACACTCGATAGGAGCCAAGAACTGTAGACGCATCGGTGTCCATCGTCCATACTGCCGTTTACGCGTCGCGAGCACCCGGTTGGCTAGGAACCTGCACAGGCTTCGCTACTCTGCCAGCACACCACACCACACCAACCACACCACACCAGCGTTAGTTCTAGTCATCCCAGCAAGCAAGAACGAACTGCGGTGTGATCCCAAGACATCCCTCAGCAGCGAGCCGCCTTCATCGCTCAGCCGCATCCCGGAGCCTCGAAAGCGGTCTTCTCGAAACATAGCGAGCCCTGCTTCTAGACGTCCGGACGAATAATCGCATTATTTCGAATTCACGTGCTTTTTTTCGAGCTGGGGGAAACCCGCAACGAGTTCCGAACCCGGTGTTTCGTTTGCCCAAAGAGAAGGCGGCGCCACATTCTCGCACGGACTGCAATTCCCGTTGAGGTTTCGATAGCGAGCTTCAGCTTCAGCAACGGTAAGCGAACGCGCGCAAGGAAGCAAGTCGCCAGCGAACACACGCGTACAGCACAAGCTCACACAGATTTATTGCTCGTGAAAGCAAGCACCCGCGCGCTTCGCTTGCTTTATAATTCCCCCAGGGTTTGGCTTCACGCGCAAATCACCAAGGGATCGCTGCGGGCCGGGGCGAGAAGCGTGGCAGCGGTTAGGCAGCAGCAAGGCAGCACTTTTCAGCCCGGAAATTCAGGAGCACAGCGAGAAAAGTCAAAGCAGAGCAGAGGGAAGCACCAGGAAGAACTGGAGCAGCAGCGACGGGGGGCGTCGACGCGAGGCGAGCGGAAGGGAAATTTGAACAACGGTCGTCGACAGGCAGCCACGAACGACTCGGACCCAGGGTGACAGACTTGACCGTGACAGGAGCTCCAGGACACCGACGTGGAGGGGGCGTCGCTCGAGTTCTCTTCTCTTTTTCAATTCCTCATCATCCTTGCGGTGGCTCTCTTCTCTTCCCATCTCATCGCTGCATCTCGACATCCAGTGTCGTGCACCGTAGACCGTCGTCCTCGTCAACAACCTCGACAGCCGCACCGTGCAAATCATTTATCCCGCTACCGGTACGGTTAAAGCCCACTTGAAAACTTCGATCTACAATGGACTGCCTCTACGGCCAGCAGGGTAAGTTTTTTGAAAACACTCGCTTATTCCGCTTGTAATGCTCGCGCCCTTCCGGGCCCACCCGGTCGCTTAGCCGCTGTAGGGTGGGCCAGCGGGTGGGCGGCCGGTGACCAAGCCAGCCTGTGCAGCGGGCGACTCGGGTCCGGCGCGCATCGCCGCGGTCGTTTGGCGCTGAGATGGGCAAATGCAGATGGGCACAGGAAGCTGACGACGTGCTTGCTTTTGCTCCTGCTCCCATCGAACTGCACCGCACACGCAATCATCGACACACACACACGTACACGCATGCACACACCGACCAACGACGTCGTGTCCGCCGTCTCTCTTCTCCCACCGTCATGGCCGCGCTCGCCCCTGTCACAGAGCTCGCAGAGTTCTGCGAGTTTGTCATTGCCAGTCTCTTTGAGATTGCCCCGGCAGCACAACAACAGCAACAACAGCAGCAGCATGGACTGCGCGAAGGCATTGACACGCCGCCGTACACACCACCCCTCGATGGACCTTCTGCTCGCAAGGAACCGCCCATCCTGCTCGAGTTCATCGTGAGTTGCGCACATTCAAGTGGCGGCCTTCCACCCGGGACGATCCTGACGCTGACTCGTGTATACGCACGCACACTCACAGGCATACGCACTCTACCGCACTCGACTGCCAGACTCAATAGTACACCAGAGTCTGCTCCTCCTCTCGCACCTCAAGCAGCGATACCCCGCCGCACGCGGCACCTCGTCCTCGCCTCACCGGCTATTCCTCTCCTCGCTCATGCTCAGCGCAAAGATCAGCATGGACGACACCTATTCCAACAAGTCATGGGCCATCGTAGGCAGCAACTTCTTCCCTCTACGAGAAGTCAATCAGATGGAACGCGAGCTGTTTGCCTTTCTCGGCTGGAACGTGGTCACTCAAAAGGATGAACTCGATTCATTTGTCGCTTCCGCCCAGGCAGGGTTCAAGGCCGCCAAATCCGCAAAGCGCTCCGAGCGTGCAAAGCGAAGACGCGTCGAAGAGGACGAGGCAAAGGAGCATCGACACCGACAGGCTACAAATGCTGCTCGTGCACTCCTCCGACCTCACACGTACCGACACCAGTCCCAGTCGCCTTCGCGTCCTGCGTCCTCTGCGTCTTCCATGCAGGCGTCCCCTGTCGCCTCAACGTCCTACGCACCGACAGCCTCCACGTCAACAGCAGCATCAGCATCAGCTGCTGCAGCTGGCCCACTCGCGTCGTGCTCGTCTGCACCCGCAGGTCTCCCCGCAGGCCGCGCGCATGCCTCGTCCCTATCGCCACCCAGCGTTTCTCAACCTCAATCCAGCACGACATCGCCTTATCTCGCCCACCGTCGGGCGTACTCGCATTCGCGCACACAGACGCACGCCCACGCATACGCATCGCGCATGTCCACTGCAAGCTCGTCAACTTCCTCGTCCCTCGCATCATCACGCATGTCCTCTGCTTTCCCATCTGCATCGCATTCGCCTACATCGCCGGCTTCAGAACCCCTGTCTGCTGGCCCGCAAACACCAGACACAGACTGCCACTCGTTGGGCAGCAGTCGGTTATACCATCAGCATGCAGCTATCGCAGCATCGTCATCAGCCGCCCACTCTTCAGGCGCAGACTTCCCAGAGGCAGATGCCTATGTCAACAAACAGAAGAGAAGCCCGCTTTCCAGCTCGACAATGTCTTATGCGGATCCAGCAACAAAGCTAGCTTCTTTCAGCGGTCCACCAAGAGTCGTTTCGCCATCTCTTCACCAGCTGCTCGCGTAGACGTTTTGGGGACACTTTCATCGTCCTCGATGCCTCTTCAATGACTATCAAGATGAATGCTCTTCCTTCTGTTCTGTCTTGGTATACATTGGTCTTTTCAGCTCTCGTCTCAGGGCATTAAGTGTAGCCGAGCGACCTTCGCGAGCATCAGATACCCTGTTTGGGCTTTGGGGGATACTAGACACCTAACACTGTATCGACTTTAGAGCTTCTGTATCGTTTCCGAAAAATTAATTAAAGCCTTTCCACTCTCTCGTCAATTGTCTCGTCAATTCAATTCTGTTGCCTCGACTTGGGTCAAATGTCGCTCTTGCTTGCGAGCTGGTATACAAGGGCTAGCTTGGCAGCAGCAGTATGTAGGCAGCTTTTTTTTCGTTGACGTAAACAACAAAGCCAGTAGCAGCGCAAGGCGACAACATTTCCGTATGTACGCGGGCTTGCTGAAGCCTGCCTTAAGGCACAGGCAAAGACAAGTCTCGCCAGTATAGATAGGCGTCCACGTATTCTTCTCCCTTTCCGTCGGCAGTCTTGAGCCTTCCAACCTTTGGTACGAGCCCTGCGCGCTGGAAACCAAGTGAGTCCCAGATTTTGACACTGGCGATGTTGTTGACGTAAACGAGATTGAACACAGAGTATTTGTACCCCAGCCTGCCCCATAGAAGCGAAGTACGGTCAGCGATGATGTCCAAAAAAAAGCTCGAATCGGTAGGTTTGGCATGCCAGTGTCCGCATACAGTCCCAGTATGCACTCACTTTGGCGCATAATAGAGATAGCTCCTGCCTAGTGTGCGGCCAATTTGCAGTCCCCTGTGCTTGGGATCAACGACGAAACCTCCATTGCAACAGTGAGAACTGCGACCTGGGTAATTCGGCTTGACGTAATAGCAACCTGATTCGCAAATGAGAATCTCAGTCTCCACCGTTTCGTAGGAGGGGCAGTGTATGTTATCTAATCTGAGAACATACCTGCGACAATATCTTGCCATTCCAAAGAAGGCAGACTGCCGGCGATAGTTGAAAATGTGTCTGGTGCTAGTTCTGAGACTGTTTCCCGAGCTTGTAGAGCGGTACTGGGTATCAGTAGGCCTATGAATAAATCATATGCTGGGTTGCATGATCATCAGCGTCAAGTCGAGCTTTTAAGGCAACCATCGTGGGACATTGCCACGGGTAGTGCGCGCCACACGCATGTCGGGGGACTAACCAAGATAGTAGTCCTAGCACAGCTCTTCAGCCTCTGTTGTGTGTATGATGAAAGAAGACGCCCTCACCTTGAAGCTTTGCAGAGACAGCTCCTCTTCTTGCGGATACGTCCTGCCCTCGGCAACAATATTATTGAAGAGCTTCGCGAAGCTATCAGCGTCACGTCGCTAGAGAGATACTTTGAGAAGCGGTAATGAGGTTCTGCTCACTGTATGTAGGTGGTCAGCTAGAGATTCCGGAACAGATTCGCGCTTGAAGGGAACCACCAGCAGAGTGCGCGTCTCGTTGGGCAAGCGATAGAGGAGCTGCTTCAAGGGTTCATTCGAGGCGCTTGCAGGCGCTGCGATGGTTCCATAAGCCGACATGATGGGCGAGAGCGCCAGAGCAGGCCGGGTCCGTCTCGATGAAGCAAATGGATTGACAGTGCATTGGCAGCTGGCAAAGCGCGAGCGACACGATGGACTTCCCAAAGTATTACAGCGACCGTGATCGCGCTTCGGTGCGCAAACCGTCTGTCTTTACTGAGTGCTCTGGCTACATAGCTTCTTGTTGCTCGTGGACACGTTCTTCACATTGGGACGACATCAGACTATACACATCTAGCTTGCTGGAAAGTGTTGCTGCTTCTGGGCTTCTTGCAACCGCGCTGATGACCGCGAAGAAGTGAAGAAGTGTGTGCATGAAGATGATGCAAAGCTCGCAAGCCAAGTAACGCATTCACCGCCAAAGTGACGCAAGGTAGTCCCAAAGGAAAGGCACTGTTTCATACGTAGATCTTATTAGCGCTGGCATGACAATCTGCCGTAGGCACTGAAACTCACAAGCTCGGATGGTGGCGGCGGTCATGACCCAGCCTCGCTAGCACAAGATGAGGAGTCAGCGACGCGCAGTCTTGAGCAGTCGATGATACCTAGATACATACGAGAACCTGACGAGCTTCGGCCTTTGGTGGTGGTGCAGGAGGCCCGCCGCTCATGCCATCTTCTACGACAGAGGCAACCCGATGCAAATTAGCAGACTGCCGAATCAGCATTGTTGCGTTTACTCGCAGCAGCTTTGAGGAAGCTCACCTGGAAACATGTTGCTTGAAGGATTTGTAGCTCGAGCTTTTGCTTTGCTCTGATCTGCCAAGTCTTGCTGTTGCTGTCTGAGAGACCGACGCATGACGGAAATTTAGCTGTCTGCTTCACTTCTTGGCCACCTGGCAACTTTCGACAGGTCAAGAGCGTCACAATGGTACCAGTGGCCAGCACAAGCAGCGCGCCGACCTCAGTGTCGTCGCAAACAACCGGCTCGAGCGCGTCTGAACCATCTTCGCCAACCAGCTCTACATCGTCACTGCCATCGCAATCGTCAAGTTTCGACCCATCTGAGACATTTCAAGCGCCTCTCAGCGCTGAGCTGGACAAGGATCCTTCCATCGATGGCACGAGTGTGGGAGCTGGCAGCGCATATGGAGGCTCCTCCGAGCAAGGCATCAATGGCGGACTTCGCAAACAACGGCTAGAAGATATTGATCAGGATGAGCGCGCTGTAGGTGTCGCGAGGGCAATATGGCAATAGAGGACAGCACTCACCGGTGATAATTTATGTAGGAGGCGCTGCGTATCAAAAGTGAAGCAAACAAACTCTTTATGGACTCGAAATACCCCGAATCAATGCAGCTCTATACGCTATCGCTCAATAAGAATCCCTTCGATCCTGCAGTATGGTGCAATCGTGAGGCAGTCAAAGCGGTTGCAAGGGTGTTCGCATGCTGATGCATCCACGTACGCACTTGTTGTTCCACATACACTCGTTTGTACTTTCCTGCAGGTGCGGCATCGCGCTTGAAAATGGAGGAGCAGGGTTTAGCAATAGCAGACGCCACCAAGGCGCTGGAACTGGATTCTAAATATGCCAAGGCCTACTATCGGCGCGCCGTCGCTCAACTAGCAATTATGCGACCAAAAGCAGCACTTGCAGATTTCAGAAAACTCGTTGCCCTTGAGCCCAAGAACACGCAAGCGAAAGCCCAGCTCGATAGTACACAAAAGCTGGTTCGGCGGTTGGAATTTGAAAAAGCGTAAGCGGTATTGCTCATTGCTTGTTCAATTGAAGAGCAATGTAAATGTCACTGATGCGGATCACTGTCTTGCAGTATTGCAGGCAAAGAAGAGGAAACATTGATATCGCGAGCCTGGGACATGCTACCAGAAATTGAGAGCGACTATGCTGGCCCGCGCATGGAGATGCAGAAGGATAACAAAGGAAAGATGAGAGGTCGGATCACGCAAGAATACATTGATGGAATGAGAACATGGTTTAAAGATGGCAAAGTGCGGCTTTCCATTTTCCCAAAGTTTGTTGTCTCGCACCACTAACGCAGTTTGCAAGCAGCTCATTCACCGGCGGCATGTTTGGGAGATTGTGCTTGGAGTATACGAAGTGCTCAGTCAAGAGCCGTCTTTGGTGGAAGTCTCAATACCCGAAGGCGAAGTTGCCGATATCATAGGCGACACTCATGGACAATATTTCGAGTAAGTCGTTAGCCAAGCCAGGCCGACAAGGAGCACAGACTGACTTTTGGCTGTCTCAAAGCTTGCTTCATCTGTTCGAGTTGACAGGCGATCCCAGCGAAAGCCACACTATGGTATTCAACGGCGACTTTGTGGACCGAGGCAGCTGGTCTACCGAGGTAGTGTTACTCTTGTTTGCCTTCAAATGGCTATACCCCAAGAATGTCTACCTCAATCGAGGCAATCACGAAACATCTGACCTGAGTGAGGGCCCCTTATTTCTTCATGTATACCGCTTTGGCTGATGCAATTGTCATTTCAGACAAGGTATACGGCTTTGAAGGTGCGCTAGCAGTCTTTCGCGATTCTTGAACTGATCTCATACTCATCTTCGCTGTCCTTGTATCAGGCGAGACCAAGAAGAAATATTCAGAATTGACCTACAAGCTCTTTGAGGACGCATTCTGCGCGTTACCTATCGCGACGGTGGTTTCTGCTTCAAGAGAGCCCCAGCCAGTTGAGCGACGAGATACACGCTTGCCTATCAAACCATTCCTATCACCCCAGGGCTACAAGCGGTACTTTATTGTACATGGCGGGCTATATTCGAAGGACGGAGTCAAGCTAAAAGACATCAAGAACATTGATCGCATACGATTGAGACAGCCTGGGACGAACGGACTCTTTAGTGAATCCCTGTGGGCAGACCCTCAAGAAATGCCTGGCCGAGGACCAAGCAAGCGCGTGCGTTCAGTCGAGTATCAAGATGCCTGCACTGAGCGTCACTGACGTGCACAATCGGATAATGTTTCCCGCAGGGCGTGGGTCTTGGCTTTGGAGGCGATGTCACCCGAAGGTTCCTCGAAGATAACCAAGTGACGGCGGTGATTCGGTCACACGAAGTTCGCCAGAATGGGTACTCTATCGAGCACGGAGGTCAATGTATTACTGTTTTCAGTGCTCCAAATTACGTGAGTGTTTCGTGTGCTGTGTACCTCAAAGCAGTCAAGTTGGGTCAGGCTGACGACTGACTTCAGGTCGACCAAGTCGGAAACATGGCGGGCATTGTCAGAATCGCAGACGATGGACGTTTGACATTCACGACGTTCTCAGCGCAGCCGCATCCGGACATCAAGCCGATGGCATGTGAGTGATGCATCTTTTTAAAAAAACGGCCTGTCTGCAGTCACTGACTCTGCACCTGAATAATCTAATATGGTAGACGCGGGCAACTACTTTGGAGGCATGATGTGAAGAATAGTCTATCACGTGCTTCTCCTTGTTATGGTCGTAAAGACCTGTGATACAAGAGCTCACAACTCGTCTCAATGAGCGCGTCGTTAGTCGCCGTAGCAGAAGCTGCCATAGGTCGCGTGGATTGCCCATCACCGACTCATTTCATCCTTGTCCGTGTCGCCACTCACGTGACGTGATGTGCGACTGCTGATATGTTGTCCAGGTCGATGCTGTGTTAAGTGGCCGTGAAGCCAGAGCGTAGTGTGGTGCGCTGATCCGCCAGCTTCGAGGAAAATGTAACCTGTGCTTCACCAGTTCATAATTAGATCCGTGGACGGTTCCCGCGTAGAGTAAGCCGATCGTAGCAGAGGGCAGGGCCGCATCCATCGCTGGCAGTTGTTCGACACCGTCGACTGCCTGCGCTCTCCTGTCTCCTTCACTTTCACCTCAAAGCGCGCAGAAGGACAATTCACAAGAATCTCTCCCATCGCAAATATGCTCGCACGCGCCGTTCTCGCCGCTCTCATTCCCAGCCTGGTCGCCGCACAGAGCAGTGCTGCCGTCGCATCAGCCGCAGCAGTACGCGCTCTTTCAGAAGAGAGCACCGGAGGTACGCGTACTTTGCTGACATTAGTCTCCCTCTCTCTACTCAGGCTATCCCTGGCTGTGCTCTGTAAGTACAGCACTCACTCGAAAGTGTGCTGCTCGCTGGGCCAGATACGACTAGGCCTCCCGCCACACTACTTTTTGTCGTCGCGGAACCAGGCCCGTGTAGCATCTGGCTGACTTTCGCATTGTCATCCGTTCTCCAGGACTTGCACACTGCAGATCGCAGGCAGCTCCGAGTGCGGAGGCGTGGGCAACGTCGTAGGTCTTGCTTCCCGAGGAGGGCCCCCGCTTTCCTTGTTAGGCGGCAAAGCAGCACTTGTCGAACAAAGAGCTAAATCTGATACTCTCGACACAGACGTGCCTCTGCACCAATGATAGCTTCCAGAGGGATGTCTACCAGTGCTATGTCAACGTAAGAACCTGCTCATCACTCGTTCCTCAGCCTTACTTGCTGAACGTTTATATCTCCGCCTTTGCAGACCTGCCAAGGGACAGATCTGTGAGTGAAATACTACCGGGCCTTTCCATTTTCCCGGATGACTAGATTACTGAAATACACGTGTTGCGCAGCCAAAGCGCCACTGCCTACGGGGCCCAGGCATGCCAGCAAGTTGGCGTAACTCTGGACACGACCGCTGTCCCGTCCGGCGTGACTGGCGTTAGCACTGCTGCCAGCGGGTAAGCCTACTTATCGCAACCTGCACAGAGTGGCCGTGGACCCCTTTTGATGACTTGCTAACGAGTTACGCTACCACAGTACTGGCTCTGCCGCGTCTTCTACTCCAGCCACTACCTCGGCGCCAACCACCTCTGCATCTCAAACCACGAATGCAGCATCATCCTCGGCTCCAACTTCGACCCCAGGAGGCGCCGCTGCTCACTCTTTTGCTCAAGGCAATGGTCTGCTAGTCATGCTCGGAAGCGTCGTTGGCCTGGCTGGCTTCGCCACACTTCTTCTGTAGTCCAGCATCACCTCAGGAGAAGTCGCAAGTATCACATTCAATTGGAGGCAATACTTTTCGACCTGAAGCAAATGTAGACTTGGCCTCTTACATGATCTTTGAGGCAGTTCACTGGTAATAGACTAGTTGCGATCCTGCACGGGCTCACTGTAATCAATACAAGACGCCCTAGCTGCGCGACGCGTTGAAAGCGAGAACCGCCGAGGGGTTACTGCCGAGCTATGTTACCACAATGTCTGTTTGCACAGCTGCCACACCTGCTCTCCGTGCATGATAAAAGGTAGAGAAGCCCGCTCGCCTGGTCGGGGTAGGGATCCGGCATCGCGGCCGTTTCTGTGGCTTTGAAACCCCTGGCTTCAAGAGTAATGGCTGGGCGACGAGAGACTCCTCCGCGGTGTCGATTTCCTGTCTGTCCGAGGTCGCTTTCACTGATCCTACTGAATTGTCGAGTTTTGGTGACCTCTTGGGATCTTCACCTTGTGGTTCGGATGCGTCAAGCACTACTGAGACGTGGGTTGTACCCGACTGCAAAGTCTCGAGAAACGACTGACAGAGTGGAGACAGCGGCGCTGCTGACTCGAGTCGCGATACATCACCACCACGGTAGGGGGATGCAAGTCCTCTTGCTTTGTCGACGATGCTGTTCGCCAGTTCCTGCCGTCTTGTATATCGATGCTGAGAGCTCTTCCTTCGCACCAAAATTGGACGGGGCTTTTCGACAGTGCCGAAGTCTTCCAGGTCTTCCGTTCGCAGGTATGGAAGACGAGTAAAGTCGATCGTGGCATCGACATCATCTGCACCGGCTGCGTTGCTCGTAGACGCGAGTGTCGGCTGATCTTCTGTGACATTGCGCGTCATTGGGTCAACTATTTCCGGAATCGCAGGTGGTGATAAGCAGGCGGTGAGCTCGCAATGTAGCTGTTCTACGCTGGCCGTCCTTTGCGTCTTCCGTCTCTTAACGCTAGGGTTCAAGCAAAGCGGCTTCCAGTCATCCAGAATAAGAGGAGAGTCTTTTCCGCAAGCCAGCGCCTGAGCCTGTGATGGGCACGCGCTCCGAGTATACTGCTCGGGCAGAGTGACTTGCGAGTAATGCGAGGCATCTGTTTCCTGCCTGCGAAGAGAGCTGGACCGCATGTTCGAGGAAGCTTCAGCTGCGATTGGCGCCGGCGGTCTCGAGACATGGCGATAGCCGCCAACGAGCCGTTGAAGTGGGACTTGTGCCGCTGGTGGGGACGGTTGAAGCTGTACGTCCGCATGATTTCTTCGCTCTGTGTATGGAAGAGCCGCGTACGCTCGCAGATCATTCAACATCTCCATGTGAGCCGCCCTGTTCGGCACTGAATGAAGCACTCCATGCTGCATCTCGGGAGTGCGAGACAATACGTTGCGCGTCATCGAGGCAGAAACATCGAAGGCAACGTGTCTTGGCTGCCAAAAGGGTGCTGGATTGCCGTCAATCGGGCCGGTCAATGGCTTGCGATGGGATTCTTGTGTCAGAGAGGGACCCTGAGCCGAAGCTAAAATGGAATGCGGAGTTCTCATGAAGACGTTCTTGGGTCTTTCGAAACGAGGCAGATCCGAGGGGTGATTTGTGGTATGCAGTGCCGGATGTACACAATATCGTGGCATCGGAGGTGCATCTCGCTGTGCCGAAGGGCTGCCCTGCGAGCCATTGAAGCGCGCGCTGAAGTTTGAGACGAAAGATATCTGACTCTAGATCGTTTGTCAGTTTAGGGACTAGTTCTTTTGGGCAAGCTGGTCACTAGGCTCACCGGTGCATGGGAAACGAGTGGGGCTTGGTGAGTGGCTTCATTCGTCACAGCGTTGCCAGACAAGACGAGTCCACGCTTGCGAAGTGTCTCCCACTGTTGCGTATCTCCAGTAACCGGCTGCGTGGACCGACCAGATCCAGGAGGCTCTGGGTTCTCGCTCCAGCGTGATGCACGACTAGGGACGACTGAATTCCTGTCTTGAACCAGGCGAGGCGCAGTGCTTGCTATTCGGCCAAACTCATCATAGCCTGGGTATGGCAAGCGAGTCAGACCTGCTTGCTGAGGGTTGATCTGACCCGACCGAAGACCTGGAGCGTTGCGCACTCTTGCCGGAGAGACCTCGCCAGGTGGAGTCTTGTGCAAACGCCTAGGCGATCCATCGTTCTGCACAGACCTTTGTCTTTGTGCAGAGATGTTGAGCATCGCTTTCCACGGGGTGATGCCTGATCAGCTACGAGTCCGCGAGCCTGCGCGGACCGTGTCACACATCAGCGGGGAGGCCGTCCAGCGGCTGAGGCGCTACTGTGCTTGGTAGAGGTATCGCAGATACCAAATGTACAGTCGCGCGCGGTAACACGCTGTCTGCGCCGCGAGAGAAGCTGAGAAGACTGGCCCGGCAGCCCGGTTTGAAATGGCCACACTTGATCCATTCGCATGAGTGGGAGCCAGGTGAAGATGATATCCAGTGACAGACTGCGAAGCGGTCCTCTATACCTTGCACTGCGTTTCCTGGCATCCTGCTGTGAGCTCATAACGCATTTAGGGTCGGAATGCAGGAGAGAACGGGATGCGCGCGTTGCTCAAGACCGCCTGTCAGCTTCTTACCAAATCGTCGGGCCGCTGCGAGGCGCTGCAGCTATGCAGCCTACAGACGCGACAGCGCAGCAGTGGTAGTTCGCTGTTCGTGCTCCACTGTTCCACTTGGCCTGTTGCGCCTTCTACCGCACTCGCTGTTAACCTCGACGACTCAGCCGCGATGGCCACGTGCACCAACTATGGAACGGCGGACGGCAATGGCTGTGACTGCCCGACGGGCCTTGGGTAGGTGCTGCCTGCATCAACGTCTAAGATCACCTTCTCACAACTTCGCGACGGTCTTCCTCTCCCATGCCGTGGAGTGACACAGTGGAGGCAACTGCTCCGCAATCACTTGCGGGAATCCGATAGCGCGCCCGTCAAATCGCACAGAGCTGGCCAGCACGGCTGGTATCACAGGATGTTCGGGATCTGGGCAATGCTCGACGGGCTTCAACGGCCTGGACTGTAACATATGCCAGTCCGCCGATGCATGTTCCGCCGCGATTACTGCGTTCGGCGCAGCCAACACCACGAGCGTCTCGGTGGATCCTTCTTCAGCGCTCATGGGCCCAGACGAGATGCGCTGCTCGAATTCTCCCTACACATATACAAGCTCCTTCATCGAATGCAACGTGCTCAATCCGACTTTGCAGGGAGCCTTTCCAGGCACCACTATCCTGTAAGAGCTTGACATTCTTTCGAATGCGCGGCGGTACACTGAGTACGATTTGCTCCACCCACTTGCAGAAAGTTCCAGAAGAACGTACGGCCCAGCCTAGCTGTGTCGAGTGCCTTTGGCCCTGCGAACACCACCTATGCACAACTTTGGTATTCGCCACAAACAACCAGCTTTCCCCAGGAGCAGTTCTTCTGCGCTGCCGACACCTGTACGCAAGCAAACGACACGACCAACGGCCAAGTTACTTGGCAATGCAGCAACCTGAAATGCACCTGCCTTTCTGGCGCTGCCTTTTGTTCGCCGCCTCTGGATCTCACACAAGTCATCAATGGGCTGGGAGGTTCCCTGGAGATAGACTGCGCTGCAAATGCAACCACTTGCAACTTCAAGCAGGCCACTCTCAATTCGTTGTTCGGACAAGGTGGGCTCGGTCTGTCTGGCTGCACATTCGGCGAGTGTGTTTCATCACGGGTCATACAGACCTTCGCAAGCAGTGCACAGAATACAGAGTCCAACGACCTCTCGGGAGGCGTCATTGCAGGACTGGCTGTAGTAGGAGCGATCGTACTTGGTATCTTCGCTTTGCTGGCACTCGGCCTTGTCGCACAAAAGAAGGCTAGACGTGGAGGTTCCAAGACCTTGGAAGACTCTGAACCTGCCGGTCTATCATGGACAAACATCGGCTATATCTTACCGCCTAGATCGGGCATTTCTGCGCTCAGCAGTACGCTGCGACGTAGAAATGCAGACTCTGGCGATGTTCGCAAGTCGACTGCAACTGAAGAACGACTCAATGGGTCCAGTGCAAGACCAGATTATAAGGGCGGAAAGCTCATCCTTGAGGGCGTCACAGGATCGCTACCTTACGGCGGTCTAATGGCCATCCTAGGCCCTTCCGGAGCCGGTAAATCGTAAGCTGCTCGTCGCTCTTCCACAGTTGCCAGTACGCTTGGCCAGATATAGACAGATTTGCCCTGCAGGACACTTGTTGACATCCTTGCTGGGAAGCGCAAAGTCGGCCGGACGCTTGGTTCTGTTCAGCTATTAACGGATAATGCTCGCGCAGTGCGCATTGGCTATGTTGACCAAACCGACATCTTGCCAGCCAGTCTCAGTGAGTATAATATACTAGTCAGCTAAACACCGTTAATTGTGTTGACAATTATGCACAGCCGTGCGAGAGACATTGCTCTTCGCTGCCAAATTGAAGTTGCCGGAGAGCGTGTCAGTCGCTGCAAAGGGAGAGCGTGTCTGGGACGTGCTGGGACAACTGGGTCTGCGGGACATTGCAAATTCCAGGATCGGATCAGGCGAGAGACGTGGCATATCTGGCGGCGAGCGGCGGCGACTCAGTATAGGCTTGGAGCTACTCGCGCGGCCATCTATTTTGATACTGGACGAGCCAACGTACGCAAATCTTTCATCCATGTTGACCACTTCACTGACGCGCTGTTGCATTGTAGATCAGGTCTGGATTCAGTGTCTGCCGCAAGGGTTGTGAAGGTGCTGCAAGACCTGGCGAGGGGAGATGCTACCGGCAGGACTACCATCATTGCAACCATCCATCAGCCATCGTCCCAGATCTTCGTGAGCGTAGGCCCTGTACTAACCCTTCTCGCCAGCTGACAGCTTTCTTCTTCTTGCATTTCAGCACGCATTCGATTCTATCCTGCTTCTAGCCTCTTCGGGCACTGTCATCTACCAAGGAGGTACTGAAGCAGCTGTCTCACACTTTACCAGACTTGGCTACCCCTGCCCATCTGATTGGAATCCCGCTGATCGTAAGTTTCAGGCAGTATACACTTGGCTCGCCAATGTTAACGCCGCGTACTAGATTTGTTGGAACTCGCGTCCGCTTCACCGGCAATTGCGTCGAACTCACAAATGCCTGATCCCGGTACACCCTGGCCAAAGAGCGAGGATCGTGCGCGCGATGCAACTACGTCGAATCATGGCAGCCTCGATGCTGCTTCTGTTCTTTCAAAAGGAGATCGAGAGGATAAACATTATCCACCCGCGAACCAGTCACAAACGGACGCAGATGCGTCTTCGGCTACTGCTGTCAAGAGGCGCAACTCTAAACCAGTTGCGACGTACCTTACTCAATTTCAGCTTCTAAGTCATCGCGAATATCTGAACCTGAAGCGAGACTGGAGCCTCATCGTCATGCACAACGTGCTTGCTGCTATCGTTGGCCTTTTTGTCGGCGGCCTATACTTTCAAGTCGACACTACGATTTCCGGCTTTCAAAACCGCATCGGTTCGCTATTCTTCCTCGGAGCCCTCATCGCCTTTTCTGCGCTGTCGGCGCTCAACAATCTGGCCAATATCCGTGCGCTGTTCCTTCGCGAGCGTGCGTCATCGTATTATAGCCCTATCATCTGGATGCTCTCAAGAGTCGTCTGGGACATTGTCCCCTTACGTATCCTTCCGACCATCATTCTTGGCGTGATTACATACTGGATGGTTGGGCTGTCGCACAATGCGGCGCAATTTTTCAAGTTCTTGCTCATCCTAGTCGAATACACGGCCGTCATCACAATGTTCAATCTGCTTCTGGCGGTGCTTATTCGAGAGTCTGGCATTGCGATCTTGATCTCCAATGTCATCAATCTGGCACAGCTCGCTTACGCAGGCTTCTTCGTCAACCTGTCCAAAATCACGCCTGTTCTACGGTGGATTGAATGGCTCAACCCTCTCAAGTAGACTAAAGTTTGTGCTCCGTAATTGGTAATTGTTGACCCTCTTCACGTCTACAGATATGCACTCGAGGCATTAGCGGTGAACGAAGTTAGCAGCGGTCTTATGATCAAAGACGTGCTACAAGGCGTTCCAGTCGAGATTAGTGCAGAGCCCATCATGGCCCTGTTGTTTGGGTTCAAGCCTGATGGCTACTACAGGTATGGGATTGAAACGTGTCGCTGTCGCACTGGAAAGACAATTGACAATCTTCGTCTGACAGGGATGTTTTGGTGCTATTCGGATGGCTTGGTCTGTTCAGCATATGCTTGGTGTTCGCTGTTATTCGACTGAGGGAGATGCGGTAAGATTGGGGATGTAGAGCTTGTCACCAGGTCTTGGCGCAGTATCCTTTGTTGACGCCAAAGAGGTCATTAATGTACAACATCCTCAAAGCATATTTCATTGCTCTGGTTGTATCTGCCGGATGGAAGCCTTATGAGCGCCGATGAGAGGTCTTCCTAAAAGGCACTTTCGCCCGACTTTGGCCGAATATGGTCTGCCTGCCACGGACTATGCCACCACCCCAGTCTTGCATTGATGGACCGCCATGTCGCCCTCAGGAGGCTCGTCCAAGCAGGCAGGTCATGGACGCCTCTCATCGAAGCCATGCAAGCTGCTACCAAGTTCCAGCCCTGCTGCGGCGCGACTGCTGTTCGAGCTGTCCGCAGTCGAGCTCATCGAGCTCGTGGGCGCCCATCTGCAACATCTCGTGGACGAGAACGATGATCAGGTCAACAAAGAAGGACAAAGATGTGCAGGGACGACTCGCTTTCATACCCGCAAGCCGCCCTCAATCTCGCTGAGCGCTTACCTCAAGCGGTAAGCACGTGAACAAACAGTGTTATGTATATTGAGGCTGGACGCAACCGACAACCTGACATGCCGTTTATGAAGCCTCTTGCAGCTCTCTCCATTCCCCCTAGATGCTCTGCTTCTCGGCGTTGTCTACATCTGCCGCTTGACACGAAGACCCGCATTGGCACAACACGTGGACTCGCCACTGCCCGTCGAAGCTCCTAACAAGCCATCCGCACACAGTCTATCGACACACTCAAATGCTTCACCACAATTTACTGTCAGAGATCCCGTTCCGATCACAAGCCGGACGTGTCACCGTTTGATACTAGCGGCCCTCGCGGTAGCAGCGAAATATACTTCAGACGCCTATATAACACCCAAGAGACTGGCCAAAGCTGGAGGAGTTGAGCCAACAGAGCTACATGAACTCGAGCTGGCAATGTTTGCAGAACTCTGTTGGGACTGTTTCGTAGCAGTCACAGAATTGGAGACAGTCTGCACGGAACTTGTGTTGCGACATCGGTCTGAGTTGTTACCAGCTCAGCCCGCCCCCCTCGAAGCGTGCACCTCATGGCTCTCAGCGACAGACGAAGCAGGCTCGGTCAATGCGAATCTCGTCCCGAGACGGTCTTTGGTTCAGCAGGTCGCAACAATGCAACTGAGCGAGGCGCCAACGACCATCACCCCAGTGGCACCCGATACAAGCCAATTACAAACGGGCGACGTCGCAGTTACATAGACATAGATGCTGTTCTGCATCTCGCAACGACCCAATGACACGCGTTTCTTCATATGCGCAGATCTTTGCGCCATCGAAGCACACACCGAGCTAGAAGTCGATTGCTGGGTACTTCTGCAATACGGCGACTAGACACACATTGCAACCATCGCGTTCTGTAGCGATCACTATCCCATCTTGGACATTTACACAGCGTTCTCGCGATGCTGTAGTTTGTCTTGAATCTGTCTCTCGTACCGCCGGCGCAGCTCATGCAGCGTGAAGCTGACCCCTGCGAGGGCTATCAGGACAGACAGGTCGCGCAGGCTCAATGATTCTGTCTGGAAAATAGACTGTAGCGGAGGGAAGTAGATGAGTAGGAGCTGCGCACAGAAAGAGATGCCGACCGTAAGGACTAGCATTCTATTTTGTGTCAGGCCGCACGTCAAGCCACGATTTTGAATGGCTGAGATGAGGTCTAAGAAGACGAAGGCTGTGAAGGTCTGCAATATACCAACCATTAGTCGATATCAATAGGACTACCACTGACACTGCACATACGATTGTTTGGTCGCGTTGTGGAAGCTGACCATCGCTCAGCTCTTCCGCGTATATGAACAGAGTTCCGAGGACTATCATTGAAGCTGAGAACAAGATGCGATAGAGCAGTCTGTTGCTTAAGACCGGCGCGTTCTTGCTACGGGGCGGCCGGCGCATAACCTCTCTGTTGACTGGATCGACGCCCAGGGACTGGGAGGGTGGCCCTGAAGGGAAGTGTGTCAGTGCTTTTCTGTGCTTCAAGCACGAGCAGGAAAGTCTTACCGTCCATTAGGATATTGATGAACAATATTTGCATAGGATTGAGCGGGGTAGGCAGCCTTAATGCCGTTGAGAGCGTGATGAGCGTCAGAGCCGCCACAGCTGTTGACAGCTGAAAGCCGAGGAAATTCTGAATATTGTAGAAGATCGATTTGCCCTCCTCCACCGCTGTCAGAATCGTAGCGAAATTGTCATCGACTAGAATGACGTCGGCCGCTTCTTTGGCCACGTCGGTTGCCCCCTTGCCCATACTAATCCCGATGTCTGCCATTTTGAGAGCAGGTGCGTCGTTGACTACAAAGCGCAACGGCTCAGTCAGGGAAATTGTGAAGACTTGCGCAGTCAGGTTACCTCCATCACCGGTCATAGCGACGACCGCACCCCGCGTCTGGAAGGCTTCAATGATAGCCATCTTGTGCCGTGGTGTCGTACGTGCAAAGACGCTGACATTCGCGATTCGGTCGACTAGTTGACGCTGGCTCAGAGCGTCTATCTCGCGACCGGTAAGGACTGAGCTTTTTCCAGAAGGATTGATGCGCAAGTTCAACTGTCGGGCTATGGAAAGCGCCGTCTCTTCGGAGTCGCCAGTGATCATGACGACGTGTATTTGCGCGGAATTCAGCATGGATATGGCATCCGCCACGCCTTTCCGCGGCGGGTCCATGATTGCTTGAAGACCACAGAAGATGAGATTGGAAGGATCGGGTCCGCAGGCTAGAGCGATTGTCCGCAGGCCAGATTGCGAGAGCTCCGAGGCTTTCGCAAGGACAGAAGATGACAATCCTGCATCAAATGCGCCAGTCGAGCCGTCAGAGCGCATGTACAAGCTGCACAGTGGCAGGACAGCATCGACAGATCCACTCATGTACGTGAGAGCTTTGGTGCTCGGCAAGGATGTCGGTTTCTCTTGCACACTCGTTGAAGCCAGCGTGCCAGTCACGGATTGCCATTTCTTCTCGCTGCTGAAAGGCTGCTCTGAGACTTTGTTGAACGCGTGCCTCTGGTCGGACAGCCCGAGCACAGCAAGCACATTATACAGTGCTACTTCTGTCGATTGGCCAACCACTATGCCTTCGGTGTTGATGAAGGTGTGGTTGCAAAGATTGCCGACCAAGGCTGTCTTGGTGATTGCTTCTGACAGCGGCATAGGTGGACTTGAGTGCCGCAAGTCTACGACTCCGTCCTCGACTGTGTACATCTTGACTGTAGTCATTTCATTTGTAGTCAGGGTACCTGTCTTGTCGCTGCAGATCACCGAGACGGATCCGAGTGTTTCGACTGACGGCAGCTTCTTGACGATTGCTTTTCGCTTTGCCATGCGCAAGACACCGAGTGCCAAAGTTACAGTGACGACGATAGGAAGTCCCTCTGGAATAGCTGCGACCGCGAGCGAGACTGCAAGAGAGCGTCCTGCTCAGCAATCGGGTATTCAAGCCAAGAAAGCAAAGTACGCACCTCCTATCGTGAACATCTCCAGCCACGAGCGCTGTTGCCATACTCCAATCAAGCAAATCACGCCGATGACCGCGAATGAGATAGCTGACAACTTCTTGGCCAGTTCGTCCATTGAGAGCTGTAGCGGTGTCTTCCGCTCTCCAACTTCTTGCATCATGCTGAAGATGACTCCAAATTCGCTTTGTTGTCCCGTTGCTACCACAATGCCGGCGCCATACCCATTGCGGACCAGCGTGCCCATGAAGGCTGTGTTGGTGCGCTCCGATATCCCTGGATCGTGTCCCGTCCCGAAACCTTCGACACTGTTGGTATCTTTGCGAGCCGGCTTCGTCTCGCCAGTGAGATTCGATTCGTCAATCTCAAGGTCGACGCTTCGCACAAGACGCACATCTGCCGGTATCCGGTCACCGACAGAGAAGTAGACTATGTCGCCAGGAACAAGCACGTTTGCCAAAGCATTCTGTCTTGCGCCATCTCTGTGATGCAGTGGGAAATGTTAGCGAAGAAGCAAAGCACTGTCGTCCCTCACGATGCAGGTCGTCTCACCGAATAACGTGACAGTAATGGGGCACAAGCTTGTTCAAAGCTTCCAAACTCTTTTCCGACCGTTGTTCTTGCACGAAGCCAACTGCAAGGTCTGTCAGGTGACTTGATGTATTCCGGAAGTTTTTGGACATACCTGTTACCACGATGACTATAGCAAGCGTGATGCTGAAGGCATCGTCGAGGTTGCCGACTACAGCGCTGACGAAAGAGCTCCCCAGCAGAAGAATGATGAGCGGGCTTTCGTAGAATTGCTTGAGGAATTTGGACAAGAGCTTTTCCTGCGCTGCGACTTCGAACTCGTTTGGTCCATTTATTTCGCGAATCGCTGGCACAACAGACGAGGCGAGACCGGTGTCGAGGTTTGTATGAAGCTGATGCGCAGTCTCCGTTATTGTGCATCGCGCAAAGCGTGCAGAAGGCGTGGTCACGCCCGCAGTGTGCGCGAATGGGTTGTGGGAAGCTGGTCCAGAGCTTCGCCGATCATGCGTGGCTACGTGCACAGGCAGCACAGGCTCGCCATTGCCAACCAGACTACGTAGGCTTGGTGGGTGTGAGCTCGACAGCAGTGCTGAGAGGCCATGTACAGCGTTGTCGTGCTCCCCAAAGCTCTGCCTCCGCAGGCTCGTGCTGAAGGCAAAGTCGCCTTTGGCTGGCGTTGCAGGCCGACTTGTCTCTGGGATGAATGGCAGCGACGAGTACGACGGCCGCGCAGAGGGCGGCTGCTGCTGCTTGCCGGACCCAGTGGGTGAGAGCGTAGAAGCCACTCCCAGCGGTGCTCGTAACGGCGGTGTCGTGCGGCCATTCATCGAGCCCGCCGCTGTGCGCGAGTCGCGCGCGCGCTTTTGCTTGCTGGACGAAAGACAAGACGCGTTGAGGCTCCTCGAAAACAACGGCTCGACAGAAGCATGACCGTAAATGCAGCAACGCTCGTGACCGCGCGACCAGCACTGGCACCTGGCGCTAAGAATGACACAGGTACAATCTCTGACAGTGTTGCCTGCGATGTTGTTCGCCGGCGGCAATGCGGAGTTCATCTTCAAGCCGGACAGGATGCAACTGAATTCTGGATTGGACACACACAACCCTCTAGTCATGTACATGTGCAAAGCTATTCGCGTGAACGTCAATGACTACCAATGATAACTGCTGCACTACTTGAAATTGCTCGTCCATCCCATAGCTCGATCCAGCGAGTCCCAGTGATCTCGGCCGAATGCAGCAACGTGGCTTCATCATCCCCTCATCCTCTCATCAAGGCGTCGATGGCTTCTCCAGATCTTTTCCACCATCGACTGTCGAGTCCGTAGAGGTCAGCCGTGGAAGTGACTGAATCTCGGCCGACAAATGATTCTGTTGAGTTTGTTGGCTAGCGGCGGGTTGCACGCGAAGCGGTTTTTCATAATGTTGCTTCCATAAGAAGAGACACTGGCATTGAGAGCAAAATTCTCTATAAGCCCGTGTAGTCATTAGAGAATCTGAGATCACTTACAAAATCCACTATGGCCGCAGAAAGAGAAAGCAGGAAAATTGCAGGCAGGAAGATGTTACCATTTGTGAAGGTATAAATTGGAGCCACCCATCCAGTTTGGTCTGCGTTATGATAAAAGGGCCCGATATCCAGGAGAGTGAGAAGAAGTAAAGCAATACCCAGTCCAAAGCGGTAGAACATTGATATCCGGTGGTAGAACATCGCTGTGCGCTTGTGCTTGTGCTGATGCTGGCGATGCGAGGTGTGGAAACTGGCAGGTCCATGTTGAAGCATTGACAGGACAGCCAGGCTGACGAAGAAGCCTCCTAGTACAGTCAACCCGTATTGCATAGAGACGTATAGCGGTTTCATAAGGAGGACGACGAATTCGTCCATAGCGTGACTCGCGGATTGTCCTCGAAGGAAAGAGTTCAAGGCTCTGTCAACGTGCTCATATGTCTCCACCTACAGAGGGATGGGTCTTTAGCGAAAGAAAGCGGAAAGTGCTGGAAATTTTCTCAACTCACTTCTGGAGTGAAGCCGTAGTTTGCGAACATCTGTGCAATGCTGGAGAACTCTTCTCCATACAGCAACTCTGGAACTTTGCTGATGTTGCCGCTAGCATAAGTGAGCATGTTGCCAACGTGAGAGTTCCAGTCGACCCCGATGTCGCCCATAGTCTGTTGCATTGCCGACGCAGCTGTCGAATTCAGCAGCGCTTCACCCACCACTGTGATGTTGTTAGACCCAATGACCTCGTTTACTGCAACCTTCATTTGTCCGAAAGCATCCACGAGCGAATCCGTGGCAATGAAGACATTCGTAGCAAAGATCGTATGCGATGAGCCTGAAAATGTCCCGACATGAGTTCGTGTGCCATCAAGTCAGTCAGCTCACAGGTATAGACCCGGAAGCGAAGCAGACATACACTGGGTGAGCAAGAGAATGGAGAGGTGCAATGGGAAATGCACACATCCCCAGGCGCCATGACCGACCGCACCTCCTCGTATATGATGCGTGTGCTGCTCAAAGTATAGATCTGTTCGAATGAACTCAGCTCTGAAACAGCTATGCTTTGAGACATCAACCCACAATACAGCAATCGGTACAGTCCAATGGCAGAAAAAATCAATCCTGCTAGGTTCGCCCGGCTAGATTTGTCGACATCGCTTGAAACGCCGCGAAGAACTGAGCGGAACGCTTCAAACAGAGAGATGACTGCACAAATGATACAAATTGAGTGTCTCGAAGCGGCGCAAGAAAATGCAGGAACCTACTGCCCTCGCCCAACACAATCAATGTTAAAGCAGAGAATCGCTCCGCCCAATACTCCAAATCTAGCTTGTAGGCAGGCTGAGTGGCTGCTGCTGCTGCAGTGCATCCGAATTCGAATGCAAGGCCAATAATCCAGAGTGTCAATCTGGCTATTGCTGCATGGCGGCCGGGGTAGAAAGCCGTTGCCAGAGCGCTGAACCACATCATTGTCGAAATGACGAGACCTCCAATGTGCCACCAGACTGGCTTGGTCGGTCGCTTGTGCTTCCTGGCATAATAGAGCACAATGAAGTATTGTGTGAGGAGGACCAAGCGCGACACTGCATATGTTGCCGAGGCGGACTTGAAGGATCGCAGAGTGGCGGCTTCTATCTTCAACTCGCCGTTTGGACGTCGCACGTAGTGATCATCGTTCGTCAACCAGGCAAATCTTTCTTCGCTCACGGGAGCGCCTGAATCCTCGAATTGACCAAAGCCAAGATCAAGGTTGAAATCGCCTGACAAGGCTGCGAAGACTCCAAAGACGCAGAGCTGTATATAGCCGAAGATCCACATCATGCCGTCCTTTGTGCCATAACGAACATCGAAGACAGTCTGGCTAGCCCACACGGTCCAGATTGCTGCGAAGAAGACAATGTACGATGCCACGCCCACGCCGCTGTTGAGATCATCGTCGGCCGTGTAGACGGAGAGTGCGGCGACCACGAAGAGGTCATAGAAGAGCTCCTGGAAGCCGACCTTCCTCTTCAGGTCGTGGGCTGATATCTCGCCCTTTTCTTCGAGTATGATGTGGTGGAAGGGATCTTGAATGAAGCGCGCAGGTCGCGTCTCATTTCGAAAGTACCGAAACAGGCCGTTGTGCCTAGTGTCAGGGTCGCAGAAGCACAGATGAGATTTTGGAGCACATATGTGCGCAAGGTGAGCAGAAGCTCGTTATTGGACAAGTTGCTTACATCGTGTTGGGTCGTTCCAGTCAGGGTCGCCCCGCCGGGTTGATCGGGGCTCTTGAGCTTTCCGCCACGCAGACCGTGGCCTGGGAAGGACAGCTACTGAGCGCAGGTGAATGCGTGTGTCGCGGTTGCAGATAGCCCACAGGTCGTCGCAGAGCAAAGGAACACATGAGCTCAGTTCTCTGCCCAGGTATTTGTTCTGCTAAACCTTGCTCGGCGACGGCGCCAGCTGAGGCAGCTTCCGTTTCCAGCCAAATGATCGTCAGGGTCTCCACGTGCGGGTCCCAAATTCGCAGTGACAATTCCAGAGGCTGCATGCATGTCACGACAAGGACGAAGAAAATCATCTATGTAGCTGTCAATGCAGGCAGGTCCCTCTGCGCCGATGACAGCTCCGCAACTAATCATGCTGCAAGCTTCACCTCGTCTTAAAGCGTACAAGATCCTGACACCGGGAGTGCCAGTCCCTATGCATCGATGCGTCTAGACTGCTCAGAAGGACTCGTCTTAGCTACATGGACGAACAAGACTAGTGATGGAAATCACACCAAGACCTTCGTCGAAGCCGAGCAGGTTGTCGAAAAGGACCTATCAAGCTGGCACTCCAGCAGGCTGATTAGCATGAGCGGGAGTATCTCAGCAGAAGTCCATTATCACATGGAGCCCTGTGACAGGCCTTTCGCAATTATTCTGCAGTCCCTTTTGCTCGTGCATTTACCAGCGTGTGGCTTTAGACGAGCAGTAACATCTTGTATCTTCAGCTATGTGAGCCGCAGACCACGAGGATGCGGTAGCGCAGATGTATCATGAGAGTTCTGTGGCCGGGGAAGCAGAGACTTCAGCGTAGGGTGGCTTCGGCGCTGGATGTGAATCAGCCTTGCAGACGAATCGAAGCTGTCACCCAGCTTCGGCGCATGCCGTTCAACCCCTGGTCCTGTTCTTTGCAGAACGCCAATGGTGCTATCTGCGCGAACGGAGAGGCGGGATACGTGCCAACCGAGATACTGAGTAGATTTAGAGCAGTGATACTGGAATTGAGGCGATTGGCATGATACAGCTACAAAGCAGAATCAACGGATTTCGTATGATATACAGGGACCTGTGGCGTGGCCGCAACCGGTTTTCTGCCATTAGCCATGTATGCATGCTGAGCCCAGATATCTCGCCGCACCTATTGTGTTGCTCGATACTTCTCGAGCGCGTCCGTGGGTATGTCAACCCCTGCTGCTCCGTGGCTCAGAAAGTTGGCGTAATCAGGTCGCCTGCGAAGCGCAAAAATGCGATGCCGCCAGCAAAGAGGCCGAAAGCAGTGAGTGCCTTGACATTTGCAGCCTTGCGTTCGGGATCTGTTGTCTCGAGGTTCCAGATTGCTCTGAGCATGGATTGCTCTGCCGCTGGCTCCGAGCTGGCAATGTACATTGGCTTTTCGGATTTTGGTGGCATGTCCTGGCAGACAGGTGGGAGGAAATGTATCAGCTGCCAGGCTTGAACAAACAGGGGCACTGTTTGAGTCGACCTACTGGCTGTCTTCTCTTCGCTGGAGAAATGGCTTGACCGGTAGTCGTACGGAGGCAGCAGGGTGTAGAGCTCTAGCTCTGCGAGCGTGAAGTCCTCGATCACGAGGGCGGCACCACGGCTCCGCGCGCGATGCGCTGGTCTACCTGGAACGGGAGGTCACTTGCTATCGTGCTTGCTCGCTTATATGCTACACGAAGCAGCAAAGCGTACTCTCCATCAAGCACTACGACTGCCTCGTGTCAGCTTCCCGCTCTTGACCGCTTCAAGGCCCATAACGACGTCAGCCCTTTCGAAGGTGCCACAGCGAGGCTTGCAGCGCTTGCAGCACACCGCAAGACACTTCACATCGCCTTCAGCGGCGATCATGACCGAAAACAGGCCAAGCAGCCCACCGCCTTCCTTCTCCGCTACCCCAGTCCCTCCACGATCCGACAGCGACCCTGAATATGTGGCGACCGCTGCTTGTCTCATTATCGGTTAGTCTCACACAGCTTGTGCGCAATCTGCTTGCACGACGAGCGCGTCAACCAAACTCTATTGGCCCCAAGATACTGAGACTTGCTTTTGCGCGTCTCGCTCTACCAGGCGACGAGGTCTTGAATGGGAAGACGAAAGACAGTAACTCGAACTTCATGGCAAAGATGCTCTTCGACTTTGGTGTGGAAATGAAGAGGTGCGCTTCAAGAATGCAATTTGATACAGCCGATCAGAATGTACTAAGTCATATCCGCGGTATAACTCAGAGTGGAGGTGATAGCTGACGATGAAGACGAGATTATCGAAGCTGCCCGACGTCTAACCAGCAAATACGACCTTGTGGTTACTTCGGGTGGCATTGGTCCGACGCACGATGATATCACAGTAATTGAGCGTATTTACAAAGTACCGAACAACTGACTGATGCTCAATCCGACAGTATCAAAGCATAGCCCGAGCATTTGACCCGGAAGGCAAGCTAGAGTACCACGATGAAACGCTACATCGGATGTGGGAAATGGGCAAGAAACGACATAGCCTGCATCAGCAGACGGAAGAGCAGCAGCTGGCTAGAAAACGGATGGCTCTCTTTCCAGTCAAGGATGCCGAAGTTCTCCACGTTGACGGCGCGCTTTGGGTTCCGGTCGTTCGCATGAAGCGAAAGCTTTGCATCTTGCCGGGCGTACCAAGACTGTTTGAAGGACTCCTTACCAGCTACTTGGCCAACTATGTGACGCTGCCCCCAAGCTCGAGCAAGCCTTTCAGAGTCCTGATCCACACGGCGATGCCCGAAAGCAACATTGCGCCCTTCCTTTCGTCTCTGCAAGCTCGAGTCAAGGCTGAAGGTATTCAGGTTGGGTCCTACCCAAAGCTGGCTCAGGGCGTGGATGTTTCTCTTATTGGCAAAGATGAAGCTCGTCTTGAAGAGCTTGCGAAGGAGTGCTGCAAAGAACTGGAGGGGCAGTTGGTGGCACAGGGCAAGCTGGGCCAGGAGGACAAGGTATAGATGTGTATAAATGTCTAAAACTCGTGAATGTATATCACCGCGCATTGTACTGTACGCAAAGGCATGTTTCACCACACGTAAGTGTTCCTCATACGAAGGGGGCAATGGCTACCTGCTGCGAGTGTGGGATATCGACCGATGCTGGGCCCACTGGCTCGTCTTCCATTTCAACGAAGATGTCGAGGGCCTCGTGCAAGTATTCATATGCCGGATTGACTGCACGAGAGCCAGCGGATATCAGCACGGTATCACCCCAGGGCGAGGCCGTCTTCAAGGCGTCACGGTGGCAACTTGAACAGGCAATGGAGATGAAGTTGGACTGGCTAGGGCTGCTGGCATCGCGGGCCCAGCAGGTCTGCTGGTGGTGACAAGGAATGAGGGCGAGCTAGCGTGTGGGTCCTGTCATTGTTCTGCGGTGAGAGAGCCCATCATGCATCATGCCCGCCTGAAACGAAGCAGTGCAGCAGAAGAAGCGGCGCGGCTGAGCTTGATCGTGCTATGCTCATCGAGATTGCTGGTGGCCTGCTAGACTCTGCTGACGGACAACACATCCACATCAAGCTCTGCGGCCGGCCGCACCAGGCTGGTGCTTCGCAGGCCTTGCGAGCCCAAGCTTGTGCTTGAAGCTCTCAGCATGTGAGTCGACAAAACGTGACTTGCGACTTGGGGCAAGCAGCCTCTGCAGACTAGAGCAGCAACGGGAGCTGATGCTCAGCTGTCGCACTTGCACCCATAACAGGCACTACGGCATAGTGCGCTACTTTCGCAACCAGACGGATGCACCCTTCATTCAGGATCCGTATGTTCACCTCATACTAGAAGAAAAGGGCGTGACACCTCCCGATGGGCTCAAACGAAAGGTCGGGTTCCAGGAGCTCTTCTACGATCTTTTCGTGGTCGCTGCTCTGTCCGTATATGCAAAGGACAAGGATCTCGCCACTGGCAAGGACATCGCATCTTACGTTGTATTCTTCGCCATCATCTGGACTGTCTGGGCTAGTCAGACTATCTTCGATGTAGATATACTGGACGGCTTCGAGATGTGAGATTCGTGCGATCTGAATATCGTTCCTGGTCTATACAGGTGCGCTACGGCACGCGCGACGGTCTGCTGTGGATATTCGGCTATCTCCAGCTCTGCGTCTTTGGAGTATTTGCTGCATTGTCAGCAGACTTCGACGTTACCCTGGGCTTTCACGAAGGCGAAGAGAATCATGCTAGACCCCTGTCCCCTGAGCAGATTGACAAGATTGTCAATACACCGCAGTGGGTCCGCCGCCCGGACGGTCATTTGGAGATAGAATCTGCCTCCTTGCGGTCCTTCAAGTCTGCCGCCGTGACATACGCTGCTTCCCGCTTGGTACTACTCCTGCAATACGCCATAGTCCTCTACTATGCGAAAACAAACCGGAGACCTACCAAACCAGTATGGTGGCACATTGGCGGCCTCTTCCTGTCGATATGCATGTGGATGTGCGCTTTTGCGACGTGCTTTTCCCACAACGAGTCAGCCGCAATCGGCAGGTTGATCCTCTGGATTGTAGGCTTGGTCTTCGAATTTGGCTCTACTGCGGTTGGTGCAGCTGCTCAGCCAAATTACCGGCTCGATTTGGAATACTGGGCCGAACGATTCTCTGCTCTTACCCTCATTGTGCTCGGAGAGGGCAGTGGGTCGCTTGTCTCGCTTGTCGGCAATTTGTGCTTTGTACTCACCACTTGCGCACGCAGTCATCGCCTTGTTCGAGTCATTCCGCTCGGTGCTCCAGGGAGATGCGGCAGTAGCCCTTGCAGGAAACCGAGGATATCTGGCTGGCCAAATATTTTCCGCTGTTGGCATGTACCGGATCTTGTACTGTGAGGAATTGCCAGCTCATTAAGACGCTACTGGACCTTAGTCGATCCGCCTACCAGATCTCTACTTTGACCAGCATGGCCATCACTTGAAGGGGGGTCATCTCCCGCATGGTGCCTGGGGTTGTATGCATTTCCCGCTACATCTGTCTATTTTACTCCTCACTCAGTGTAAGGTCGTTTGCAAATGCGCTCTTGCTTGCGGAGACTGACGCAGCCAATGTATATGTTACAGGCACGTCGCATTCAATCTTTTCTAGCGCGGTCAATCTCAGCCTCGATACCATTTTCACTGCATTTGACCAAACGACGGCGGCATTGGACCAAGTCGACTTTTCTGGTAACATGACTGCAGTCGCTGTTGCGCTTCTAAACTCGCCTGGAGCTATCGCTGTGCAACACGTTCTGGACGCCAACGCCATGGACTGGACAAGGACAGTCGGCAACATGATCACTTATTCTGCGGGAAATACTAGCATGATTAAGCCTCTGCTCATCGGAACAGAATTCACCAGCTTCGCGCAAGTACTCTCAAACTACGGCTTCCAGCCCGAGGTAAGCGTGCTGAGCTACCTGTTCAATTCATATATTTGTCGTGACCTTACGTATCTTGTGCGTCATTGTCAGCTGGGAACATACCACTACATCGATTCAGTGCTTGACGATGCAATCGATTCTACTGTACAAAGTCAAGCCTTGGATGAATACCTAGTTCGACTGATGAAGCCTCTGTTCACGTCGATTCAGTATGGTATCACAGTGTTGGGCGGTTTCTTCGTCAGTTTGGCCATTCTTGCAATGCTGCAGAATGGTTCAGCCACCTTTCAAGATCAGCTCACGCATCCAGCACATGGAGCCGGACACACACCGCTGTCCCATCGTCGCATTCAAATGGCGTACCGCTTCGGTCTCGGCATCTGTCTTCTCTTGTTGACATTGCTCAACATTGGAGGATTCTGGAAGAACGCGGACCTGACTGGCCGAGCGGCGCCTATCTATACATTCGTTTCTAGCGATTGGTACCTGCCTGCGCTATTCCTCATCACTCTGTCTGCTGTGGCTCTGGATTTTGTAAGAATGACTTGCCTATTATCCGACCGCTTTTCAGCTGAGAGTGCATCCTCTTTCTCCTGTACAGGCATTGTATCTGTGGAAACAGCGCTTCACAGAGCCGGTCACACACACAAGTCTCGAAAATAGTTCAGCATACGTCACCGCGTCATCATTGCCACGGGAAGAATCAACCAGATCAGCCGGGTCACGTCCACGGGATGAGAAAAGGACGTAGAGAACCCTATACGATGATAGCTCGATGGACCACCAGGTTGGTGAAGTCTGGCAATCCTGCCCTCTGCAAGCGCGCTCCCAAGCCATCGCAAGTCAAACCACACAGTAAGGACTAGCATACATGCGGCAAGGTGCGGGCCGGCTCCTTCAGCGCTCGAGTAGGCGTGGATGTCTCGCTTCTCAGGAATCAGGAAAGATGAGCTCCGCCAGGCGTGCCGCCAGGATCTGCAGAGACAGTTGTTTTCTTGCGGCATGCTAGCCAGGAGGTCGGGATCATGGAATGTATAATGGACTCTCAAAGACTCGCTAATCATGACGCATTGTCTCATACATAGTCTCATACATAGTCACACATACTCTGTCGTTGAGCGTGTAACGGATCTTGCAGACATTGCCACCAAAAATCGCCACCCCGTTTTGTTGCAAATGAACAGGCTTCCTGGTAGTCCCTTCAGCACCTGCCCTCCCGTTAAGCAGTCGTGAGGTTCGGAACGCCCGATATGCCATCGTGATGCTGCTGGCAGTTGCAGCATACACAGACGCACTGACAGACCAAGAGCCGATCGTCCCCGTCTTCGACTGCTGCATCCGGAAGCAGCTGAGCTGATCGTGCAGGGCGCGTTGAGGTGAAAGCGACTTCCTGCAATAATGGGCATATCCTCTGTCCAAGACCAAGTGCAATTTCACGGAGCGCCCGAGGGCTGCCTCTACCGACCGGTGTCGCGGACAGGCGTCTCGTAGCCCTCGCCAGCCGTGCAGAGCGGACATCATGTAGGTTTGCAAAACGTGACTTGCAGCGGGGCTGACAGACAATGGCAGGAGAAGCTGACTCCCTTCTGCCTCTTGCTACTCTGACCACAGGCACTACGGCATAGTGCGATATTTTCGCAATCAGACGGACCCGCCCTTTATTCAGGATCCTTATGCACGACTGCTACTAGAAGAAAATGGCGAGACACCGCCAGAAGAGCTGAAGAGAAAAGTCGGGTTCCAGGAACTCTTCTATGATCTCTTCGTGGTCGCAGCTCTGTCCGTCTACACCGCAGACGATGACCTGTCCACTGGCAATGACATCGCCTCGTACATAGTCTTCTTTGCAGCTATCTGGACAGTCTGGGCCAGTCAGACGATCTTCGATGTAAGGTTGTTGAGACATGTCCTCGACGCAATGCACACTGAATACTGTGCTTGATCTCCTGACAGGTCCGGTATGGCACTCGTGACGGACTTCTATGGCTGTTTGGATACCTCCAGCTCTGCGTCTTCGGGGTGTTTGCCGCCCTTTCAGGGGACTTCGATATTACCCTGGGTTTCCGCTCACATGAACAGGACATCAACCACCCTTTATCTCCCCAAGAAATCGACAATTTTGTCAACACACCGCACTGGGTCCGCCGACCAGATGGCGAGATGCACATAGCGGCGGCCTCTTTGCGGTCCTTCAAATCTGCATCCACAACGTACGCTGTTTCGCGCGCAATCCTTCTTGTGCAATATGGTATAGTCCTTTACTATGCAAAGAAGAACAAAAGGCCTACCAAACCAGTGTGGTGGCACGTCGGCGGCTTGTGCCTGTCGATATGCATGTGGATGAGCGCTTTTGCAATCTCCTTTTCGGATAGCCATTCAGCCGCAGTCGCCAGGCTGGTCCTCTGGATCGTAGGGTTGGCCTTTGAATTTGGATGCACTGCGGTCGGTGCAGCTACTCAGCCAAATTACCGACTGGATCTGGAATATTGGGCCGAACGATTCTCTGCTCTCACCCTCATTGTCCTTGGAGAGGGCAGTAGGTTCATAATTAGTCTTCGGTTCGGCAATTTTACGTTGTCCTTCACTGATCCTCTGTAATCCAGTTATCGCCTTGTTCGAAGCTTTTCGCTCAGTGCTCCGAGGAGCTACTGCGTCGACCATAACAGCCAACCGAGGCTACCTGGCCGGTGAAATATTCGCAGCGGTAGGACTGTATCGGCTCCTGTACTGTAAGTAGAAGCCAGCTCTTCAGACTGTGTGTAAAGTCGGCTGACCCGCCGACCAGATCTCTACTTTGATCAGCATAGCCACCATTTGAAAGGAGGTCATCTAGCATATGGCGCCTGGGGATGCATGCATTTCCCGCTACATCTGTCGATTCTACTCCTCACGCAGTGTAGGTACGATTGCATTTCGACCGCTCTTGCAGTAACTGATGCAATCAGCCTTCTCATCGCAGGCACATCGCATGCAATCTTCTCTTCAGCAGTCAATCTTAGCCTGGATGCGATTTCCGTAGCATTCCAGCAAACGGCTGATTCGGTGCAAGCGGCCGAAGCTTCCAGTCCCGGTAATATGACTGCAATAGCAGTGGCGCTCTTGAATTCACCTGGAGCTCTCGCTATGCAGAGGGTACTGGACGGCAACGCTATGGATTGGACAAGGACAGTTGGCAACATGATCACGCATGCTGCGGGCAACACTAGCATGATCCAGCCCTTGTTCATCGGACAGGAGTTCACCAGCTTTGCGCAGGTGCTTTCCAACTATGGCTTTCAACCCGACGTGGGTATTCCATGTCACTTTCACCAACCTTAGTCAAAACCTGACTTAATCTGTAATCATCTACAGATCTCCACGTACCGCTTCATCGATTCCGTGCTCGACTCTGGGACCAGCGACACTGCTCAAAACCAAGCCTTGGACGAGTACATAGTCCGACTGATGAAACCTCTGTATACGTCTATCCAATACGGCATCACTGTTCTCGGCGGGTTCTTCATCAGCTTGGCTATCTTGGCAATGCTTCAAAATGGTCCAACCACCTTTCACGATTCGCGCACACACCATGGCGCCAAACGCACACCGCTGTTCTACCGTCGTATTCAAATGGCCTACCGCTTTGGTCTCGGCATCATCCTTATCCTATTAACGTTGCTCGACATTGGGCCATTCTGGCGAAATGCAGAGCAGTCAGGTCCAGTAGCACCCATCTACAATTTCGTGTCTGGCGATTATTATCTGCCTGTGCTGTTCTTGGTCACCCTGTCCGCCGTGGCTCTGGACTTTGTAAGCATACTACTTGCAAAACCTTTCTAAATCTCAACTGATGGAGTACTCGCCAGACACTATTCCTCTGGAGACAACACTATACAAAACCTGGCAAGCAGACATTCACGGATAAGAGCACGGCCATCGCCACCATGTCAACACTACCACGATTAGACTCGGCCAGGTCTACGAAATCACGCGCGCAAGAAGAAAAGGGGGTGTAGGGAAGGGCGATGTAGGGAGGGGGAACGTAGATTAGGATAGTGCTACCCGGCGCGCAGCGCAGTGTAGACTGGCACTTCGGCCGCGTCTGCAGCCACATCTGTAAGCGGAGCCATGTCTGCAGCTACACCTGCAAATGGCGCAGTTCAAGTCGTCCGTCAAGAAGGGCAAGCCACGGCGATGCACAAGCACCTGCTCGTGCAGAACAGTCAATGTCTGACTTTGACACGTCTAATTGATTTCAGACTACTCCAACGCATTACAGCAAGTGAGCAGGCAAGGACAACTGCCAGTGCGATGTGAAAAGGCTAGGAATAAGAAGACAGGCGGGGTAAATGGTGGAACAATCCTCCTAGCGAAGACTACGAGCCGAAATGAGGGTCGTAAAATATTGTCCTTGTTGTATTGTTGCTGCAAACGAGCAGGTCCAGCCAGGCTGGACCCATAGTGAACGAATGTGGGCCCAGGTTGTGACATGGGCGGGAGATGTCTGAGTAACGCCTCGAGGCGTTGCGAGTGTATATATAGCTCCGAGGCGAGCATGGTTGCAGACTATTCTAGATTCAAAGTCTCGTGCGAGCAAAGTTTACTTCTTGGCGATGACTTCGAATTTGCTGTGAACATGATTAAATATAAGCAAGATAGCATAGTGGTATTATATGGATAACTCACCCAAAGTCTTCTGATGACATAGCCCAGATGGCAGCCAAGCCCTCGGAGATTGAAGCAAAAGGCTGAATAATGATACCAGGAATGACATGCAGAGGTATCAACCACCACTTCTGACCATAGTCGAGCTCCTGGAACAGAAGTCCCCATGTGTCTGTTGAAAGCGAGACAGGACAAGTCAATAACGTGAGACACGACCCAACCCCGACCCTCGACCCCGACCACGACCCCGACAGCGCGACCATGAGACACGAAAGACATGGAACTCACAGATGGTGTACTGTAGAGACAATGCATATATCAGCATCATGATGTGGCTATTCGATTGTAATGCTACTCACAAAGGTGATGAAGCAGAAGTTGGCGCAGACGGCGAGCCACAGTGGCGTCAAGGACTTGTCGATAAGGGTAAATGGCAGATTGATGATCGTGATAGCGAGCGTAAAGACACCGACTGTCCACAGATTGACAGCAAGATGTGGCAGACCGTACATGCCCTTGATGTCACGAATACCCATGAACCAACGTCGACGCTGCTTGAGGAAATCACGCAATGTTCCGGGCGACTGTTCTCGTACAATACCGTGGATACGACCGCACGTAAAGCCACGACGCCAGGCTGTATAGTAGTTTTGGGTTAGTGAGTGCGCTATAGATCAATAATAGCGACAGTGTTCTGAACTCACCATCCTGCGAAAACTCGAAATCTTCTGCGAGCGAACCGAAATCCCAAGTACACTCGTTTTCCATCTCTCCATTTGTCAACAAGAAAGAACCGTGCACACCAAAGACTGGTCGCTGAATGACCGTATTCTGGAAATGGAATCGTGCAAGATCGTCTCCAACACGAATACCATCTGCGACGGTGAAGTACCAATTGTCCCAGTAACCTTCACCGTTGTACAAAATGATACCTTGACCAAAGTGGTGAGGAGTGTAGCGAATAAAGTCGATGCATCGTCGGACGGTCTCGGCGTCGGTAACGGATTCTTCGTCCATATGCAGGATCCAGTCGTAGACACCGAGCGAGACGTGGTAACGGAGGTAGTCGAGGGCACGAGCCTTGTACTTGGCCTTACCGAGCGGCGAGACATAGTCCTTAGGGCAGACAATATTCTGGAGATCTGGGTATACATAGGGCTCATCTGTCAAGACGATAATCTTGATGGCGGGGTGATATTTTTCAAGCTTGATAAGCTTGCCGTATCCTCTGCGCACGGCTGACTCGTTGGAACCCTTTGTGACAAGGACAATGAAGAAGTTTCGAATGTACTCTCTGCAAACTGGCTTCTTATCCATCTCCTCCTTGCTTGGTGCCCAGTCAGGAGTCATGAAGCCGAACCATCCAGCAAGACAGTTGGGAACGGAGAGCACCCAGACGAAACGCCAAAGGGTCGAGAAGGTGAATGCATCCCAAGTCCACTGACCAGTAGGGTGGTAAATCGTCCAGAAAGCAGTCATACCGGGGATCCAGAAGAGATGGAAAACCCATGCCCACTGTTGGAGCTTGAGCAGCTTGTGGCATCGCATAGCCTCGGGGTTGCCAGAAATGTCGGTGGTCCATCGAGTAGAGTGGAGCTGGGCGAGAACTTCTGGGTCCGTTGGCGTAGGAATAGGCGGTCGGACCGTCAATGTGCGCCAATGCCAGATAGTCCAGCTGTTCTGCTTGATGCTAGCCCACTTGCGGCTCATGTTACCGGCCGTACCGTTGATAGCGCGACCAGGACCATGGACAATGTTGTCACCGAGCCATCTGCAGAACTTGAGGGGAATGCCACCAGCGTTCTTGGGTTTGGTAACAAAGAAACCGTCCCAGATCCACTTGCCGAGCTTCAAGCCAATGCGATCAAGTACGTGGTAGGCGACCCATGCAATGAAGATGTTGAACATAAGCGAGAGGATAAAGCCGGGAACGACGACATCCCAGTACGATCGCGAGCCGTTGTTGAGGCCGAGGATGATGTGCGGCATGAGTGCATAGAGGGTGATGAACTGCATGAGGTAGAAACCGTACGAAACCTTGCCGAGCCAGACAAACAGACCCCACGAGGCGAACCACTGCATGGCGTGCGACACTTCAAGCCAGCTGAAAAGGCAAACGAGAGAAAGAGTCAGCACACTGTCCTGATACTTGTGTCAAATAGCCTGCGCGACCTACATCATGATGCACACGGCAGGAATCCAGTTGGACATGAACATGTATTGAGGCCATGCGAATTCAGGGTCCCATCCAGCCTTGCCGTTGTTGATGGTGATGTGGCCGATAGCATCATTGGCAGGCTTGGCGACAGTACCACCGCCGGCAATCATGGCCAGGGCGAGGGCCATGACGCAGACTTCAAGGAGAATGGTTGGCTTCCAGTGGTCTTGAAGCTTGCGGATGAAGCCGGCAGCGTGGAGATCCGAGAGCCAGAGACCGACCATGTACAGCATGTTGGGCGACGAGACATACCACAGCGACACGCAAATGACTGTAAAGGCGAGGTATCGACCCTTCCATGCGAGGGGTGCCATCATCGCAGCGACAATGTACACCAGCACGGATCCCCAGAATTGATCATACGTGGTCCATAGAGCGGAACCGACATACAGAATCCACTGGTGGTTCGGGTTGGTGAACAGGTCCAAGCAGAACTGAAGGAAACCGGCAAAGTCGCCAATCTCGCACCAGGTGGCCTCCCACAGATTGGTAGGACGGAGGAACTCGAGATTTGCCTGGATAGCAGTCGAAGTACCACCGAGCTTGCAGACCTGCCATTGAATAAAGCCAACCACAATAGCAGGGAAGGCAAGACGGATGGAACGACGGAAGAGCGAAGACGAAAGCGAGAGCCACTTGGGGCCTGCGGAACGGATCAGAGGGGCACCAGGGATGACAGCACCGTGCGAGTCTTTTGCGACCTTGGGGGGAGCAAATGCCGAGCGCTGGAAACCGTGTGCGAGAACGCGACCACCGAGAAGGAAGTAGAGACAAACCGCGAGCTGACCATTGGCGATGAAGCCCATGGTGGAGCCATCGGCGAGGACATTCGGGTTGCTGATTTCCCAAGTCAAGGTCTTGTAGTGATGGACGAAAATGACAAGCGAGGCAAGGCCACGAAGACCATCGATCCAGGCCAGACGGTTGACGCGGGAGAGCACGACTGCGGCTTCTGGCTTCTTGCCGTCTGAAGGACCTCCTACAGGAGCGCCATTCTTGCCATCACCATTGATTGCGCCAAGGGTCTTTTCGTTTGTCGAAGCGCCCAGTGCAGGCGACGATGGTGGAATGGCATGATAGGCCTTGCCGTCTTTTTCGCCATTGCCAAAGTACTTTTCGCCATTTTGATTGAGAGCATTGATTTCATGCGAGGTGTCAACAGACTGCCGCCATTCATTGTTGAGCGCAGTACGCGAAGTATTGTAGGGGAGATGGGAAGCTCCAACACCGTCGTGCGTGCCAATGCTGCTTGTGCGGCTCGATTCCAGGCCTGGATAAGAGCCTGTGCGGAATCTGCCATAGTTGTTGTGGGACTGGGCAGACGAGGGCGATGAAGGGTGGTAGAGTGGAGCGTCGACGTAGCCTGTCGAATTGTTGGCGGTGCGCGAGGCATACAGACCGCCATCAGAGTACTGGTGGCCGATGTCAGACTTTTGGGTGGTGTGGCGCAAGCCGGGTGGCCAAGGCGGTGCAGGGTGGATTGGACGGAGAGAATAAAGGCAAGAACAGGCATCAGCATTGGCACGCTCGCGAAGCATCGCAGTAACATCGCAGCTGTGCACGCGCGCAACTCTCTCATTGCTGCTGCTGGTCTGCTGCAGCAAGAGTGTCGACTGCAATGCTGCCAAAGCGAGCGCGTGCGTCTAGGCATTTGCGCTAGGACGCGCCCGACAAATGCATGAAATGCGACGAAAGAAAAGGAGCAGAAGCTCACCTCGCTGCCATGGCCCTGTGAGCCTCCACCCATGCCGTATCCATTGCCTCCTGCTCCTCGAACCCTGTATGCAGAAGGGCTCCTCGAGTCGACCTTTGTTGAGCCATTTGAGCTCGAGTCGCCGTTGGAATCGCCATCGCCATCGTCCTGCTGTTGCTGCTGGCGGTGCGAGCCGACAGTTTGGTGCTGAGGATGCGAGTGACCCATGACAGGGGACGAGGGTTCATTGCCGAGGTTGGTGTATGCGCCTCCTGCAGCGTGATATCTTCGGAGGTCGTCGTTCATCGAGCCAGGCTCGAGGTTCGACTGAGGCGTCATGTAGTCCGAGTAGCGCGAAGTACCGGGCTGACCAGCGTCTGATTCGTATGCTGACATGTCAGACGCGCGATTGTTGTTGTTGTCGGGTTGCATGTTCTGCGCCATCTTGTTGGATGTGTGCTGCCTTGCAACGGGCACGTCGTCCTTGCTTGGAAGCGAGGGCGGCGCTGGGCCTGCGTCGGGCCCGGGGGACGAGGGACGGTAGTACGACTGTCCTGACCCGTTTGTGTTGAAGCGTTGGTAGAGAGGTGTGCGACTCGTCTGCAGAGAGTTGTCGGGTGGAAATCTCAGAAGCTGTTTATTTCCTGATTATGCGTCGATTGAAGGGCGGGCGGGAAGGGGAGGAGCGCGAGAGAGGGGGGACGGTATATGCGAGAGGGAGAGAGGAGAGATGGAGAAGAGAGAGAACGAGTGACTATGTGTGTGTGCTCTCTGCTCTGCTTGCCCGCGTGTGGCAGCTCTCCTCTGTGCGGGTTGCGCAAAGGCAGGACACTGGCGGTGAGGATTGTGCCGAGTTTGTGATTTGTGTGGTTTGATGTGCGGTGCGCTGCTCGTCCTCGCGCCGGGCCTTGATTGGCCTTCCTCGAGTTTGAGGCGCGCAGAGGAATGGAATGGGCGAGGGATCGGAGGGTGGGCCAGCGTTTTGGGCGAGTGACACGCGCGAAAACACGAGGCGACGGGGGGAGATTGTAGGAGGAGATCTACACGACTACTACTCTTATAGTAGTGTGTGTAGCACTCACCTGCTGCTGCTGCTGCTGCTGCTGCTCTCCTGCCAGCTGCTCAGTCGCGTGTTCACGCTCTGGCTGCCCGCGCCCTTGTCTCGCGCCTCCTCCTGCAAACACGCCGACGAGGCTGCTGGCGAGCGACGAGATCGAGGTCGAAGGGCGGTGGACGACGAGCTGTGGGACGCTGAAGGGCGCTGACTCGCGAGTGGGACTCGTGGTGCGGTCTCTAGCCCTGCTGCTGCTGCTGTTGCTCCCACCCCTGCTGCTCTCCTGCTCGCTCCTGCCTCCACGCTCGGGACCAGACCGCGTCGACGACGGAATGTTGGGCGGATGACTGGGTGCGTTGCTTTGCTGGGTGCTGGGTGGCCGAGCTGCGAGCTGGCACGAGAATGGAGCAGAGCACGGAAAAGAAGGGCAGTGCACGAGTGACGACGAGGCAGTTGGGATGCAAGTAGTCGGTTGCGTATTCGCGGTCGTCCCGGGTTTTTGCACGAGGAACGGGCGTGTGTGCGTCAAGCAGGGTCAGATCGAGAGAACCATCAAAACCCAACGCCCTCCGAAGCGCGTCTCTTGAGAATTTGAATAGAAAGCGCAACACACCTTGATTGCGAATGCAGGCTGACGCACGCAGGCCGGCGAGTGCGAGGTTGCCCAAACAAGAGCTCGAGCTTTGACCTTGCCCTCTCTTCTGCGCGTGTGAGAGTCTTTCTACGTACAAGACGTGTAAAGAGCCAGGCGCGTGTAAACTGGCAAGCACAGGCCGATGATACAGGAAATAGCGCCAGCAACTTGTTGACCTCTGTTGATGAATGGCCGCGACAGAGGAACGCTCCGTCCGTCAGTAGCAGTGTCGCGCGCACACGCGCTCGATACACGCGAAAGTGCAAGGCTGCACCAAACGCGTGTCTATATACTACTGCTATCCGCTATGCTACCGTGACATCCAGAACTTCATCTCTCTTGCGCTGCTTCGCCCACGCGCGCGCGCGTCTCTATCATATACGACTCATCTTCCTGCATGCCGTTGATGTCAGCGAGGAAGCAGCTTGTGGCAACGCGACGTAAAATTCTGCCCGCAGGTTTCCCAAACCAAACTGTCAGAATCTGAAAATCCTGAAAAAAGGGGGCTGAGGGCACCAACCTCGAAGGTTCAGCGGCGGGCATGAGTTGGGGTCTGTGGATGAAGGCCGTGCAAGGTCGAAGAGAGGCTCTGATGCATCAGGAGCTCTGCTCGCGTGCTTTCGTCAAACAACGCTATAGCTTCAACCTTCAGCTGATATCCTGCCTGCATGCTACAGCCGACGAGAAGCTACGCATGTCCATCAGCAAGTCCACAATGCTGCACTCATCTAATAAGGGAGGGGAAGTCAGACATCGTCTTACTCCAATTCTGCAGCACTTTCATTCTTACAGGGAAGTCTGTCCCCAGCTCTCGCTGCGTGGCAAGACGGCCAAGAAGCTTTATTCTCCGAGTCGTCTACTGTACAGACTGCTCAGCTAGTAGTGAAAGCGATGGTGGAGGAGAAGCGTGATTGGCTCTCGGGAGTTAGAAACCCATGTTGCGGACAGTAGATTCCAGTGTAAGCTGTACATCAGCCAACTCCAGCGGCGGCAGGTATTCACCAAGAAGCGCCAGTACGATGAAAAACAGACCATGAAGTGATACTGCTGCGGAGGTCCAGAGCCTGACTGGATGTGCAGTCACAGGATCACGCCGCATTGGTCTTCGCACTCTAATGAGCGTCTTCCTCTGCTAGCCAATTGCAAATCGCGTGTTTGAAAGGCCGAAGAAGTCTGCTGTAGATGAAAATGGTCTGATTTGCCAGTGTAAGCGGTGGAGAACCGACAATTGGATCTTGCAGCATCAGTTAGCATCTTGCGAAGGTCAGTGAACAGTAAGCTTGCACATCTTGCGGTAAGTCAGAGTCAAGAGGTGCGAGCAGGATGCGATGCCAAACTCCTCTGACGATATCGATGGCAGGTCTTCCGCAGAGATTCTGGTGAACTCTGCTCTAGAGGATCTTCGTCAGTGCTGCTGTGTACGACAAATCGAGTAGATCATTGTCGTAGTCGCGGTTGGTAGGTATATAAAGAAAGCTCCTCATCCCTGGAAGACGTGCTCAAGACGGCCGCAGACACCCTGCTGATCGAGAAAAGCGGTTCTTCGCAGAGTTGCTCGTCGGGCACATGCGAGATGCGCGCATGCGAACAGGCCCGCCGGTACGGTAGTAGTGCTTCGTATGCAGCGCGTACGAGCAGTGAGACTTTCGCAGCATGGGCATCGCCCACGCCTGAGGCGGGCGCAGCTCAGATGCGACACGTCCTGCATGCGTCAAGTCGACCGAGGTCCAAGTTGTCCGACACTTGCCTCCTGGGGCATGACTCGAGCGTTCAAAGAGAATGTCGAAGCATCGTGCGCATTCTCAAGACATGGCTTATAAGAGCTAGCTTCACCATGCGCATTCTCAAGACATGGCTTATAAGAGCTAGCTTCACATTACGCAGCTAGTCCCTCTAGCGATGGAGGTCAGGCTCTTTATCATCGACATGCAGTTCACCGGTACTCATCTTCAGATCAAACACCATGAAAACCGGCAATACGTCGACGCCTGACACCAGCCTGCATTACAGAGATGGCTCGACGCGTATATGATCAAAAGTCCATGTCATGCCATTGTGCGAGCTCAGGCTGGTCCTCGGGCGGAGAATGTGCAATGCTCAAATGCGCGTTGTGCTTTTGCCCCTTCAGCGCGTCGGACGGTTCCTTTGCCCCTTTTGGCTGCAAGGAGAGAATGGGCGAGCGAGCGAGAGCTGAGGGTCTCCACTGAGGCAGCATCCTTCCCTCTGTCCCTCTCTCTTTCTCACCCTCATCTCTTATCTTGTCTCAGGCTCCGCTACGCCCCAGCAGCCGCCTGCCCGCAGCTATACCACACGACAGGAACTTGACAAGCAAGACCCTATACAACACCATCCACCGAACAACTCAGCAGGTGCCAGGGCTGACAGCGCCAATATCGCCGTCTTTGGTAGCGACTGTAGGTCTCTCCGTCGCGTATCGTAGCACGTCGACGGTCGTGCAAGACGTGACCTTCTGCTGATGTCTGCACCTGTCTCTCCTTCGCAGCTCGCAGCACAATGACACACGCCTCAGAGACTCCACGTCCTGGTAACCGCCGCGGCATCAGCGGTCTAGCAACGCTCAAGAAGTTTAGAGCCTCTATCGACGCCAACGTCGGCGCCTTGGCTACTACAATCTCCCAATCCTCTTCCCCGCCGCCGCTCGTCACACCCAGCCGACCTGTCAGCCAGATTCATCGCGCTCAGAGCGAGATGCTCGCATCTCGCAAGCACACAGATCTCTCTGCCTCAGTACCTGCTTCTTTCACCTACATTTCGCCAGGCAAGGCGACTGCCGGCTCTCGCCTTCTGTCTGCCTCTCGATGGAGCAGCTTGCTAAAGCGGGGTCCTGGCTCACCGAAAGACATCTCCTCACTCAGCGACACGAGATTGGACAAGCTGCAGCAGATTGAAGAGCATCAAATTGACGAGATGTCCACCCGTCCGCCATCTCCTGTCGATGTTCGTACCTTGAAGAGCGGCCTCCGGCGAACTTTGTCAAAGCTCAGCCTCAGCAATGGTGCAAGCATGACCCGCGCTACTTCGCATAGCAGCTACTCCAGCTGTGATGGCCCACGCGATTCCCTCCTTCCAGCATACTCGCCCAAGCTCAGGCAGTATCGTTTGCCCCGCATGCAGGCTATCAATCTCTCCTTGGGCATTGACTTGTGCGACGATACGACAGGCTCGGCTAGCGAAGGAGAAGATGCACACATTGACAAGGTCGGCCAAAGGTTCCCGCGCGTCGGCGAGAATGCATCCGCCGCCCTCTCTTGCTCGATGCCTGCTCCGACGTCATCTCGAGCTAGGTCGCTCTCAAAGTCGCCAGTGTTGCCCCCAAAGGACAGAAAGACTGTGGATGGAGCTCGATATGCCGAGTTAGCTCATTTGATCACAGTCATTGAACGTAGTCCGCCGCTGCCACCCAAGTCTCGAGGTCAAGGCACGCACGATGGACGAGCAAGTCCAATGCCCTCTCCTCCATCCCGCTCGTGGCATACTCGCAAGTTGCCCAGCGTAGACTTTTCCCCCATTTTCAAGAAGTCGAATCGGTTTGATTCGTTGCCTCGCTTGCAAGCACGCAAGTCGTGTGAACTTCGCAGTCTTCCAAAGGTCAAAGACCACAAGGCATGCAAGTCGCTACCGAACGAATATTGGCCGGTCTTGGATCATACAGATGGCAGAGGCAGCGATGACTTCATCCGGGCAGACGCAGCGAGGCGACCACCGCTCAAAGCCAGCCGAAGTCTTAATGACCTGCTCACTTGTTTCGACTTTACTGTCCCAGCTGTCGCCGATTTTGGCTCTGCAAGCCAATCCTCTTCCCCTATGCCGTGCTATCCCGCGCTATGCACACCAGAACAAAGCCCTCGCAGCCGCCATGCTACAGTAGAATGGTGCTCGGACCTGGTCGAACACGTTGGCGACGCGAGCGACATAACTCAGCAAATTGCCTTGGACGATTCAGGTCTCATGCCATCTACCATGCCGCAAGACCTGGCGCACTTGCTGCAAAGCATAGAAGATGTGCAAACCAAAGGGGACGCCAGCGAAGACATCGAGCCTTGGGAAAGCTTGACGGACATCATCGACGCTTTCCCGTCGCCGGTCTCGGCAATGTCTGGCCTGTCTACTCCGTCCTCGATCTGGTCTTCTGCGGCGACGAGCCTTACTTCGCCCAGCACATCTGCTCTGCAGGTGGATACGCCGGCTTCAGAAGTGATTGAAAGTGGCCTCCGTTCTCGTGAATGCAAAAAGATTGACATTAGGACTATCGAAGCTTGTCATGCAGCTCTAGCAGCTGCAACACGAACGCCAGATGCCTGATGGTAGCTCAAGCACCTGTCATGTTCTCATTGATGCTCCGAATATTGACAGTCTACAGCGTTGCGTGCCGACTTGTACATATACCAGGAAAGGAGACTAGCAGGCAGTAAATGCATCGGATATTTCTTGGAAAGAGTGTCTTCGTGGACGAAATGAGAGTTAAACGAGTACCGGTAGTGCGGTTGAACGGGCTTGGGCAGAAAGACCTTCCTCTTCCGCAGTTGCACACACGTTTGGGTCCGCCACAGCGCGTGGCCGGTATCGCATGAAAGGCTTTGGGTGGGCGACCGCGAAGATTGTGAGCCATCTAGAGATGATGAGGCCGGCGAGAGGTGCATTTCAAGAAGGACAGGAAGCGTTCTCATAATCCAGACGGTCACCTGCTGGCTGACCAGCCTTGTCATACACTTTCACCACTTTGGACCCGCTTTCGCCACCTTTCAAGGACAAGCTTTCTTGTCGACCACAGCACGCCTTTCTCTTCGTCGCAACTGGCCAGCATGTTGCCAGCAATGGCGCAGGGCGCATGGCAGCAGTTGCGGGCGTGGCTACCGCGCTCGAGCTACACGACATCGATGAAAGGACTTACCTGGCGCCAGGCCTTCAACATGCCCCTCCCGCCCTACCTCTCGCCGCTGCCCGTCATCTTCCGTGTCATGGGTGCTGGATCTTCCAAGCGGTACCTTGAGCGTGCCTTTGGCTGACATGGCTGCCTGTCTTTGTGTCTACAGCTTATGCCGTCATCGCGCCTGTTCTGCTCCTGCTGGTCCTTGACGTTGGTGGCTATCTTATCTGGCGCGCAGTCGATCAACCCATCTGGAGTACCTCCATCGCCGGCACACGCACGTAAGTCTGTCACATCCGGCTCCAGTGCAAGCATTGAAGACAAGAAGGCTCACTGTATTGCTTCACGGTCAGCGCCTTTTACAAGTTCCGATCTTCTCCCGTCTTCGTTAAGTCACGGACCGGCTCACCCAACCTCAGCAAAGACGCTGCATCTTTGGCTCCTTCACCTCCTTTTTCGCCTGAAGATCGGGCTACATCTCTGTCACCTGTCTCGAGCTCTCCAAGTCTACACGAGGACAATTTTGGCAGTCGTGCCATGAGTGAGGCCGACATGCTCTCTTCGCCACCGTCGCCAAGTCACTATACCTCGCAAATTCCAGTAGTCCCTGGCAGCGATGAGGCTGCAGTCGGAAGGCCCTCGACTTTGTATAATTCAGCACCGAATATCCTGGATTCTCAGCTGCACCGGCGTGGCCAAAGAGCCGCGTTCGACCTGAACGCAGACACTTCCAGTGAAGCAGATCTCAAGCTGGCACCCACGCGCGAGGCGAGGCAACCATTGTCGTCTGGCCCTGCCATAGCTTACAGTGACAAAGCAGCCACTGCTCCCAACTCTCTCGGCATTGACCTGGCGCGGGACGCCAGCAACCAACATTCTGGGCAGCCAGTCATGTATGTCAGTGGACGACCCACGGATACTTCCAGTCCGCCTGCACCATCGTCATAGTCAAGTCTACTCGAGGTCTTTACTGGCCCGAGCACTTCTCCTGAGGTCAACTACTTTGGCCTAGTCCAGGGTTTGCGAATAAGACCTTCAATGCCGATCTGAAAACTCTCAGTCCCCATGATTCAGGCATACATTAGTAAACACGCAGCAATTGCGTTTGATGTCTATGAGTATGTTGTTGCCTAGTACCGCCCCTATTCCCTTCGTGCAAAGCAGAGGTGTGCAGTAAACAGCCTGTGTTGCGTGCGCAGATGTTTACTCGAGCGCCTGTTTCTGGGCGTTACGTGTGAACTGGGTTGTACATGAATATTTACCTATCCCTAAGACCGCTCTCTTCTCTGGACTTGGTGTCACAAGACCTGAGAGCTTTGTTATTCACAGATCGACTATTGACACGAATGGCAGAACGACCGGCGAACTTGAAACCCGTCAACCTTTGCGACGAGTATCCTTTTCTGCGATATGTTATGACTGCTTGCACACATGAGCCGGTCACACGTCTGAGATCAATGCATGCTTTCCTCGCACGTTGATAAAGGAGTACTGTGGCATTCACAGTCAGCATCTGGCACCGTATACCGATAGCACAATTGAGGGAAAGATTTGACTGACCTCGCACAACTGCGGCTTTCCATGGTAATTTGCGGCGACTAGATTTGGCTCAGCCATAAACGGTCGTAGCCCTGCTTTCTCCAGGTTCTCGAACCATTTCACGAGCTTCATGGACTTGGGGTGGGTCCACGCCCAAGCGTGAATTTCGATGAGCAGCTGGCCGAAAGGCAAAGGCTTTCCATCGTAGAATGCAATGAGATCGTCCATTGTCGAAAACTCCGAAGTCTCGATGCTGCGAGCCCCGATTCTGTCTTAGATGCTTTCGGCTTCGCATGCTACTGCAGACGCTTACTCTATCTTAAGAACGTCTATAAAATCATGTCCGTTTTGCTTCATCAGAGCCTCCAATGTGAACATAGGAGGGTTGCCCGTCGGGTCATCGTTGCCGCTTAGTCCATAGGCGTAAAAGTGCGTCCGATGTCGGTAGGAGGACTCTATTTGTGGTCCGAACTGCATTAAAGCAATCAGCTGGACTGGAACGAGTGCTTGATTCCCTGACCGAAGTGCAGGTTGATAGACGCACGCTCTTGACACTAAGGCCACAGAAAAGTTTCAGTGAGCAAGTGGAGAAGACTGGTGTCGGGCCATACACCTCTAGACAGCTTACCTGAAGTCGTAGCCCCAGATGTCGCAATCCGTTCTTTTCAAAATCTCGTTCTCCCACGATGACTCTCCATTGATGCCTGCGCGTGTCGTCGATGCAATGAGCAATCTCACTTAGCGAGCGCTACCCACCGTTGGGCTCGGTCCAAGGCTCACCAAAACTATAAACAATCGGCTTGCGTCGCTGCTGTGCCAGGCGGGTAACACCGCAAGTCCACTTTCCGCCATCTTCATTCGGAAGAGGGTGATGTAAGAGGGCATATTGAGCACTTGACATTCGTAGTGAAAAGGACATGCTCACCTCCGGCGCAGCCTAATCTTTCCATGTCGAATGGACAGTTGAAAGCCGGATAGAACTGAATGTCATACCAGTATGGGTAGAACGTCAAAGTCAAGCCGTAAGGATTAGCTCCCGTGTCACGCGCACCCATATCCTTCTAACAAGTGGAAGACCGCGACTTACAAAGTCCCAGACGGTGTAAGGCGGGTACGGCGGTTCAGACGGGAACGATACAGGATCCAGGCCGTACATATCTCGCAAGAACTTGCGACTGTCGATACTTCTTTGGAACGCATCTTCCGATCGTTGCAGCCGCTGAGCGAGAGGAAGGTCTACAGACGTAGCTTGCGAATTGTCGAAGGTAGCCGTGTAGTGCGCCACATCTGTCTTGCTACTACCGTAGTTGTAGATGCACAACAGCGCAAGCAACGCAGTCAAGGCGAAGTGAAGTGGGTGCGCTTGGAAAGGGTTCTTGGTGAAGAGCGCTTGATAGCCGGTCCCGGCAGAGAAAGGAAGCGCTTGCACACCTCCTGATCCACGAAGCATTGCTGCCACTACGTAGCTGTGTGGTGATGTGGAAACTGAAGCTCTTCCTCTCCGAATTTCTTTAGCCCGCGCCGGTGGAATAGATCAAGAGCCAAGGCGCACGGCATTCGGCATCATCTAGATGATGATCGGTGACCGATGGACCAGTAATGCTCACAGCAAATGTGAGGTACACCTCCGCGTCAATACTGACCTGTCTAACAATACGGCCTCTTTAGCATCATCGCTCCAACACATATATCTGCTTGTGAGCAGGCGCAATCCCTGTACGTCGTGCAGCCTTCCTGCTCGTTGTTGCACGCGCGAGACGAAGATTTACTGTACAATGGGTATCATGACGCTGGGCTACAATGAAACACGATACGTTACCTTACAGGCGCACGCCGAATATCTCTTCAACATCTTTCCAGTGTGCGTCTTGCCCTTCCTCGATGCGCTTGTAGTTCTCGAGCCGCTCTCGCCAATATTCTAGATCACCACTTGCTGTGCGGTGCGGCGCCCAGTACATCGTCCCTGTATCTTCGTCTGGCTGGCGTTCGAACCAACGAGGTTTGTGAGGCGGCAGCTCACCGCGCTCACGCTTTGATCGAGTGCTTCTCTGGAAGGTCTCGAGCGCAGACTTGAGCTCGTTGGCCTTTTCAAATTGACCTTCCTCGAATCTGGCAACGAAATTGCAAAAGTCTGTCAAAACATGTATGCCATCTAGCAGATAGTTATTGACTCACGCATGCTGATCCGGTCTCAAACGGCAGTCAGTTGGAGGCAGACTGTTCACATCCATCAGTCGACCTTCTTACGTGTCACCAGACAAGCAATGACGCACTATTTTCTGATGTCTTCCTTGGCATCGTTCAGTGTGAGCGCGAAGCGAGTCAAGTTGAAAGGCATATTCGGCGGCTGCTGGTTGATCTTCCAGATCAAGAAATACTCTGGCTGGATCGGCACACCTTCGTCTGGATCTAAGGCACTCGAAGACGCGCCAGCTCGCCTGGCGACTACACAAGGAACGGTTCGTCAGCTTTTGAAAAACCTCAACGTGGCGCTTTAGACGTACCTAATTGGCCATTCCAGCGCCCGGCCAGGTCCCATCGGAGCTTATTCTGAGCATCGTAGACTGCACCCTTGATCTCGCAGGCGTTCGTGGCCCGCCAACCGCGAGGCTTGAAAGAGAGCAGGCAGCGCTCGCCAGTCGCATGATTGGTAACTTCCATATCGCCGTAATGATCGATGATAGGATTACCCATAATGAAATTTGAAACGCCAGTAGTGACTTTCTTCCAACTATAATGTTCTTTCACGTGGCCGGCTCGGCGGGCTGGCTTGCTTTTACCCGTGCTCCATTCTTGCGGTATGACCACCTCGGCGTGAGCAATACCAGTTGGACGGATCTCAAAGGACTTGCCCGTGAATTTCGACTTTGCGTCAACTTCGCCACTTTTCAGATGTTGATCAGCGCCCAGAAGCTATGGGGTCGCAGTACCTCGTCCTTACAAGTAGTACCAGCCAGGTGATTCGGCTATGCATGCAGAAATCGGAGGGTGATGTGAAACTTGCTCGCTCACTGCGGTGCAAGCGCAACTTAGCTGCGTGGAGTAGCGCACTGACTGAGCTGACACACCGTATCTGTACTTCTTGTCGGGATTCGCCAACTCGAACGTTTCGCTGAGCATTGGATTGAATGGTTTTGCTACACGTCCTATCGTGGACGCGTAGTTGGACATTGCAAAACCAGCAACATATGCTATTCTTTTCAGAGAATCGCTTTCTTCGCAAGCAGCATCCAAGCATTCGGAGTATTCCATGCTGTTTGAAGAGGCGTCTGGTGAGCTGCTACTAGAGATCATTCACATGACGTGCTGCACGTACTCTTCTGCCATTCGCTGCAGCATAGACGTGGGTTCTGCATGACCAGGCAGGCAAAATCAGAACAAAAGTCTTTCTTTCCGAATACCCTGGGTAGCCAAGGCGACCTCGATTATTGCACTCACCATTGAAGTACACTGGGAAGGAGATCTTCGTGAGATCTTTGCCAATAGAGCCCTTGAGAATAGCCCAGAGGGAGACTGGTGGTCGATCGTCGTGTGAAAGAGGCAGCCGATCTCGCAACGTTCTGTAGCCCTCGAAACTCTTCATCTCAAAGAGCTTCTCTGCGTCCGTGCTCCAGTCCTGGGGCATCTCGCGATGTCCAGGGGACTGGATCGGCGTTTCAACGCGCACTGGAACCGCTCCTGATTCCACGGCATCGTAGAAATCGTCTTCATCGTCTGATGAATCGCTTATGACTGCGGCAAGCTCCTCGTCAAGCTGAGAATCGATCTGAGGTGCCGCAGTCGCTGCTACCACTGGGATCAGAGTGCTCGCGGATGCGCTGCCTTCACCGGCGTTCTTTGCTGTTCTTGCTGTCGGAGATGTTACTGCAGCTTGATTTGAACGCGGCATAGTAGCAGAGCGGTCTCGAGCAGTGGTGCGAGGAGAAGAGAGGCCTTGTTGGCCTTCATCGCCTACAACGCTGGAGCGCAGGTCTTTGAGAGCTTTCTTTCTGCGCGATGACTGCTGCTGCGTCGCCACAAGCTCTCTCTCCAGGTCGGCCTGAGATGAAACGACTGATCGCATGTTCTCCTCCCACATTCGCTTCGTTTGTACCTCTCTTTCGTATCTGCGAGTGTACCATTTCTCTCGCTCCACGACCTGCTCCAAATGCCTGTTTGACCGAAGTGTGTAAGCACTCATTCTTCCCTCAGTCCCTTTCTGAGCGGTCCTTACTGGTCGAGCAATACACCAAGCAGCGAGATAGATCGCTTGGCCGCCTCTGCTAAGTCGGCTTTCTTGACAGCGTCATTCGAGTCTACGCTAGAAAGACCTGCAACGAGCTGATCGATATACTGAACCTGAGTGCGAGCTGAGTTGCTTAGTAGCCTTCAGAATGAGTCAAGATTAATGTTCTGCAGTGTCTAAGATGTATGTCACTGCTTACTCGAAATTGTCCTGATGAGGCGGAACACGTCGAAGACTGCCATACCCATCCTGTACGTCGTCATCGCCGTAGACGGAGCCTTCAGTCATTTCAGGGCTGTCATTAGCCGTGTCGGCTGTGTAGGTAGATTGAGCTGTTCCGGATGTAGCTGTCCGGCCGAGCATTGGCAACGACGCAGCCTCGTCCATCGATGCTTCCTGTGCAGAGCTTCCGGATCCACCCACATAGCTGGAAGACAGGCTATTTGGTTTGTTTGCTGGTGTAGCAAGAATGCCATGCTCAGCATCTGCACCTCGAGGCCTGATCTGACCACCTCCGCTTTGGCTCTGCAGACCCAATCCGAGCCCACTGCTGGGCTCTCCTTCACGACTGGATTTCTTGGACAGCTCAATGGCGGATCGCAATGCGTTTACCCATTGCATAGCTTCAACAGGGTGATTCGCCTTGAGGAACCAGCGAGGTGACTTGCCCAGCGAGGTGCTTATGGTGAAAGTGGACTTTTCCGTGGAAGATGTACTCGTGCCGGTGTAGCCAGTCGAGGAGAATTCGACATTGGCTACGGACATGCCAATTGTGCCGCGCGAGGTCTGGCCCTCTTCCTCTGCATCGCGATAGTATGAAATGTGTCCGTTGTGCAGCACAAAGTAGCGGGTACGATAACCTCGAGCCATGTTTGTCCACTTGCTCAGGTAGCCTTTCATAGAAGGTTGTTGGTGGTGGCTTATCGATTGCCCGCCGCTAGAGGCAGAGGGTAAGAGGCTGAGATTGGCCATGCTAGGAGACGTGACACCCATCGCGACAGAGCTCTTGAGGGCTCGACCCTCGCTATTGACGCCCTGTCTGAGCAATTGGCGGACTTGCTCATCCTTGGCGACATCCATGGGCATCTTGCCTTTACGGTCGCGGACCACCATACTAGCGCCTCGGGCAGCACATAGCTTGAGCATCTCCACGTCCTTGCGTCTGGCAGCTTCGTGTACCAAAGTGGAGCCTCTGGAGCCTGGCGTGAGCATTGAGAAATGGACGCCTTTGCTGCGCGGCTTCTTGAGAAAGGACACCATGGCTTCTCGCGCGGAGTCGGCACTCTGGCCGGCAGCGGCGTGGGTGTCTAGACTGTGAACACTGCTTGTGTCGGTGATAGAGCTATGTCGTCCATGCTCTGGCAAGAGGCTATGGTGGGAAGAGCGCGGCGTAGCGGCACCATTCGTAGGTCCAGTTGCAATGTACGCCTGCAGGAGAGACTGATAGGTCTCGTTCACTTGCGCGCGCGATACTGCATAGCAAAGATGACCGGTCAATTGGTGTCTTCGGATAGCTTATCTGTAGTGATATCTCACCTTGCATGAGCTTGGCCAGCTCGTGGCTTCTAGCCACATCGAGCGGTGTGCGACGGTTGACGTCTTTGACTGTGTCATCCTGATAGCGGTAGCGTTGCAGAGACAGGGGGTCAGCAGACATGAAGAAACGGGATGAGCCGCATGAAACGATGCCTCACAATGTCTGCTTGACTGAGAAGCAGCTTAACGACGTCTGATCTTCCCAAGGCTGCCGCAATGTGCAAAGGTGATTGACCCTCTGGATCGCGCGCATTGAGGTCTTGTGGTCTGTGTCGCAGCACGACATCCACTGTACCTGTCTAGAATGGACGGAGAGCAAGGTTTGTCCTGTCAGCATGCTTTCACTCTTCATCTGCTTGCCACGTTCATAGCGGAGGGAGCGCGGGACACACCTTGGCACAACGCACGGCGGTGTGCAAGGGGCTGGGGATGGCGCAAGTTGGCCGATGTCTGGCTGCGGTATTGCTTTTGCTGCTAGGTGCGCGCTCAATGACTTGCAAGAGCTTGTCTACCTCACTGGTCCCCGGCTCGACTGGAGCAAGGCGACGAGCACAATGTCATCAGTGCTTGTGCAGCGCAGCTAGGCTGGGCACCAGGCGGATTTGCTCGACTCACAGCTGCGCAGAGCCTCAAAGAGCTCGTAGGATCGTAGCGACTCTTCTGGTGTCATGGCTTTTTTGCGAGGGCCAAGGTGGGTGGGTTGGGTTGGCAGCAGTGACACACACGTTGAGTTGAAGATCAGCGGGAGAGACGGAGAAAGGCAGACCCAGCATGGCCCGTCCGGGTCGCATCCACCATGCCTGCGACACTCACTGGTGGCTGCTTCGTCTGGCGGCTGCGGCGTGCCCGGCTCTCCTGCAGGCAGTCCACCTGCGCCATCTGCGCCCGCCTCCTGTGATGCATGAAGGGCGTCCCCGCTGCTGCCACTCCCGCTGAAGTACTGGCTTCCCCGGCGGGCGAGCTTGGCCGCAGCGTGCATCGCTCGAGTGCTGATACTGGGAGATAGCGCGTATTTGGGCGGGCTTCTTGTAACGTGTTTGGGTTAAGAGGTGCTCGCCGATGCGGATGGGAGCGTCGAGACTCAGCAAAGGACGATCGGGCTTGACTCTCTCGCAAAGAACAGCTGCAGCAGCGCGGTTTGGCTTGGAGACGCGCAGTACAAGTACACTGTGTCGCAGCCGACAGCCTCTGACTGTTCGTCTACCGCGAAAGGCGACCGTGTTGGCCTGGCCGCCTTGCGTCGCTCAACCGCCACTTGCTGAGATCATCGATTTCACATCGACAACGGCAAGAAGGGCAGGTGGAGTGGCAGTACTGGATGTCACTGTCATACTGCCATGGAAGCAGGACCTAGTGCGTCCGGCAATCTGAGCCTCTACGATGATTTTCTCTCGAAATTGGCTGGAAGCCCGGCATGGCCTGCGGCCAAAGAAGCTGTGAGCTGCTTACTCCGGACAGCATTCAAGGGTAACTGCTGAACATGGCAAACTACCATGACTCCCTAGACCATACTGGAACCTTTCACCTACGTGGCCGCGACTCCCGGCAAGGACATGCGAAGCCAGCTGGTAGACGCTTTCAACGTTTGGCTGAAAGTGCCACCTGAAAGCATCAACATCATCAAGCAGGTGGTCGGACAGCTTCACAATGCCAGTCTTCTGTAAGCCTTTCCAACACGTCGACTGGAGCTTTTGAATCGCGTTGTACGTAGCAGGCGTTTACTGACTTCGGTATGCTCACGACTTGGATGAATCTGAATGCCCTAGTATGGACGACGTGGAGGACGATTCATCAGTAGGTCAGCGTATGCCAGTCTTTGTGGTCATAAGCTGATTGCTCGACCCCCAGCTTCGAAGAGGCATACCTGTCGCACACAAGATCTACGGCGTCCCACAAACCATAAACACTGCGAACTACGTCTACTTCCTGTCTTATCAACTGTTAGAGTCTCTGCAAAGCCACGTCAATGACAACACGAGGTTGACAGAAATGGTCAACGGTCAGTCGAGCTTGAACCTGGCATATATGCCCGCTATACACGACACTGAGCACGCATGTATCCTTGACAGAGGAATTGCTCAACCTTCACCGAGGACAAGGAATGGACCTGTACTGGCGCGATAGCCTCACATGTCCAACGGAAGAGGAGTACATTGATATGGTCAGCAACAGTAGGTGGCCCTGCACGTCCTCCTCAGAAGTCATGGAGTCGTTCCAACGGTCGGTTTGGCTTCACAGAGACTGGTGGCCTGTTCCGAATAGCTATTCGGCTGATGGCAGCCGCTTCTTCGGAACCTGATAAAGAGTGAGCCGTCAACTCTTTCCAATTGCGCGCATTGGCTAAGATGTGGGTTCAAATCAGCGCATATATCCCACTCGTGAACATCATCGGTATCATATTCCAGATTGCGGATGATTATCTCAACTTGCAATCAGATGCGGTAAGCTGGCTACTGCTGGGCTGGTTCAACGGTCACAAGCTGACAAACGTCTGGCGACAGTATAAGCAAAACAAAGGCTTCTGCGAGGACCTAACAGAGGGGAAATTCAGCTTCCCCATTGTGCACTCCATCAGGGCGGACAAGACCAATCAGAGGCTACTGAGTACGCAACGTCTTTTCTACATTTGCGGCCGGAGCTGTCCTGACTCAGCGAATGTATACTCTTGTAGACGTCTTGCGGCAACGGCCTACGGACTTCGAGCTCAAGACATATGCAGTTTCCTATATGGAAGAAGCCACTCACTCGTTTGAATACACACGACAAGTTCTGGCAAAACTTGATACGCAGGCTCGTGCGGAAATTGCGCGATTAGGCGGCAATGTTGGCTTGGTGAAATTCCTCGACCGCATGCAAGATATACGAAAGACAGGGATTACAGGCGCCGACGCACAGCAACCTGTCAATGGAGTGTAGATAGCAGTCAATTGCTCAGTGCCGTCCACTGTAATTCACATGATAAGATCCGCATGCCCTCTTTTTGCCTTGAAACAACGTAAATACTGCACTACGACAACTAGAATTTGTGCGAAGCAAATGTCAACCTTTTCGTTGTTGACCTATACCGGCCGAACTACCAAGCGAAACCCTATAGTATGCTACATGGTGTCAAGAAGAAGTCTTCTCGGGTGTCCAATTGTTCTCCTTCAAAGGGCTACGTCAGCCGCGGTGTTGTCTGGCGCCTGTGGACTGCAAACCACTCACTTTCATGATCTTGTCCTTTTCGATGATATATTTGCCTATGAAAGACAATGCATCAGCCTTCACAGTTGAGAGCTGCGCGATAGCGGGAACCAACCGACCCTCTTTATATCGCTGTGCGGGGTCATTCGCTTTGAGGTAGACCCATCCAAGCGGTGTTTCGCATCCCTTGCAGCTTAGATTGGATATAGTGTGCATGCCGCTTAGCAGCAGCTTCTGTTCACTCTTTGCAAGCCGGACATTAATGCTGCAATTGCTCGCCGGTGGCGAAAGCCGCGTTAGGAGGGTTGGAGCGCTGCACAGACAGACAAGACAGCAGACTCACGCAGAGCGCAGAAGAAAGGCAGGACCGGCACGACCTGAGAAGGCTCGTGATACAAGCTCGTCCTGAGCGCTGAAGTTAGTCAGTCGTGTGCCATGCGTCCATGCTGCAGGGTGCCGTCTTGGTTCACCTGCAGAGCGAGATCGCACCCGCATGTCGCGCACACGAACTTCGGTCGGTCGAGCCAGTCGAGAAGAGCGGGGTCATCGCTGACAGTCTGCGACAAACTTGTAGACTGGGACGGTGACGACATTGCCAGCGCTCTTGCAGCGCCCAGGCTGGCGGTTGGTGGCGAGGCAGCCTGAGTAGTGACCTGACATCCGGGTATCCAGCTGCCAGAATCATCGATCAAGCTAAGTAGTACGATGCTTTGACGGTATTTTCCTTTATCGCAAGCTTTGCTTCCATGGTAGAATGGTATGCTACAGTGAGGATCGAATGCTACACGACCAGACGGTGCTCACGAGCGCCGCTGGGCATGCTATCGGTGCTATTAGTGACTAAGACGGAACGGAATCCCGAACTTCACGAGCCTGGGTTTCTCGGAGACGCGCTGGAAAGACCGGCGACGAATGGCCATGCATGGCGGTCCCGTCCATTCCTCAACGGTGATGTCACCTCTGTGTTGCATTTCTTCGCCTGAATAGTGCGGAAAGGTCCAGTATGCTCTTGCATGGTTCACTATTTCCTGCATATCGTCCTTGAATGACACTTCGGTCTCCATCTCAATGACCAATTCCCTCAAGCGGCTGAGATTACGAATGTGACTGCCCCAGGCTTCTAGATGCGTTTTCAAGGGATTCCCTGCCCGATCTTTTGCCCATATCTCCTTCATTCGATGATCTGTAACACCAGCTAGCCAGCGTGGATCGATTCCTATTGGCCTCAATTGTTCCCAGTTCCAAAAGTCGGAGCGGCGTAGGGTTATCGTCAACTTCTCCACATTTGCCAGCTCTTTGCTGACACTCATAAAATAGAAGCTGTCGCATTCTAGCCAATACTGCTGCGTAAAGAGATGTACCTCGCGAATGTGATGTATTGGTATTGTAGGATTGCGCCGAAAGCGTTCGAAATGCCAAGCCGTGTCATCTTCCTCGATGTTGACACTTGGGTCGGATTCTGCAAGAGCGACTGCGAACAGTTCAGTACAAGGCTAGTAACGTCAAGACACCTTGCCGAGGTGTTGAATCTTGCTATATGGCAGCATCGAAAGCTCAAACACTAGCTCACTCTTATTGCGAGCCTCTGCGGGATCGCCATCTGGCCCGCGATAACACCACAGCGTGACTTCGTTCACAGCTAATGGAAGGTCATGTGCTTCCAAGTAGATTGCGCGGCAGGTCTGTAGCAGATCTGTGACGATCTTCTGATGAAAGCGGTAGCGAGGGCGAGAGTGGTGCGAGTTGTACTGGTACGGCCGCTGCGGGTCGTCTTGCGCCTCTAGTGCGGCACTCCAGATGACTCTCCGGACTTCGGGTGGTAGCTTGAAGAGAGAAGACTGTGACTGTGCGTCGACCACGTCGCTTTCCCCGCTGCGCAAGAGCCGCTCAGCGAGCGTGGTCATGTGTATGTCTCGCCAGGTAGACCAAACGCAAGCTGCAGGAATGTCGGCCATCTCGTTTGCTATGATATACTGTGTGCACGGGAACGATTATGGCTAGCACGGCGACCGCATGTGGCACCAACATTTGTCGCTCTTGCTGCTTCAAAGTGAATACAACACTCAGCTCAAGGCCGCGCGAGCATGAGTCGCGAGTACTTGCTGTACTTTGCGCAAGTGCACGAAGACTTTCGCTTACCAGAACTCGACTCGTTGTGCGAGCTGCTGCAGATTCAAATTCACTATGACCGACAGTCTGCAGACCTTGATGCAAGTCCACCTGGTCACGCTTGGAACACGCTCAGCAGTACGAGTGCTGATATGATATCTGAACCGATTGCAGACACCGTTCATGCGGGTTCGGATGGACAGAGAAGACGACGCGCGCAGGCTAGGCTCCAGATGTATACTGCTGAAGGCCATCTACGAGTTATGGGCACAAGGTAAGGATGCAATGGAATGACAACTGGAGGAAACTTCTGACCTTCCTTCTCTGACATACAGGACCCACGTACGAGGATGTCTTCCACACAATGCAGCACGAGTCGAATAGTCGAGCATTGTGGCAAATTTATCAGGCTCGTGCCAGCTTCCGCATCACAGTGCAAGCATATGGGGCTACCATTCCAGTCGAAAGCAAGCAAAAGATCATTGAAAGCCTGTCATGGATGGACTTTCAAGGCGAGATCATCATGAAGCATCCCGAAGTTGAGATTTGCATACTGGAAGATTGGACAGGGGCGCCGACAGACAAGTCGAGACACAGCGAAACACAAAGGCGAGGTATATGGGTTGGCAAAAAGGTCGGTCGGGCTGCCTCACGTGCTATTGGATCTACTTACATTGGTGTCTTGCAGATCTGCGACGGCCAAAGAAATTTGATCGATGTCTTCGATGTGAAGAAGAGGGTCTACATTGGCAATACCTCTATGGCAGCAGACATGTCACTGATCATGGCCAACCAGGCTAAAGCATCAAAAGGCTGCTTGATATATGATCCTTTCGTCGGCACCGGGTCGATGCTGTACACCTCGGGCTTTTTTGGGGCACTGGTAGTCGGCACCGACATTGATGGGCGCATGATCCGTGGAAAAGCGAGCGGAACCGGCATTCTGGACTCTGCTACTCAGTACGGCATCCGCGATAGAGTCGTGGACTGTATGGTCTGCGATCTCAACTCTGCTCCATGGAGGGGCGGAGCTCTCTTTGATGCGTGAGTGGCATAGCGCCGATGTTTTTCCCAGTCTCGTCGTTGTTCGATGCTCAATCTTGATGTCCGCACCGCACAGCATAGTAACAGATCCACCCTATGGTGTTCGAGCGGGGTACGTTGGCCTCTACCTGCGGCACTGACTATGACTGAGACTTTCCTAGGGCAAAACGGCTCGGTCGCAAGGATCCGTCCAAACTGCGCGACAAAGCGACCGTTATGCCAGATGGGACCTTATCACACGAGTATGGAGCAAGAGGGCGCATACATGCTATAACCCAGGTCTGACCCTTGTGTGGTTTCCACAGACGTGTAGATTACCTCCCACCAGCAATGCCATGGGAAATGTCAGAAGTGCTGGTGGAGTTACTGAGGCAGTCACATGCCTTACTCAAGCTTGGTGGCCGACTTGTGAGAACCTGTCGCTAGCGATGATGTGAGATTCTGACGGAGAGATGCTGTGTAACAGGTATATTGGCTTCCGACTGTACCGACCGAGTACAAAGATACCGATGTTCCGACGATGGAGGGCATGAAGCTGATCGCAAATTCCGAACAAAACTTTGGGAAATGGGCACGAAGAGTATGTCGTGCTTTCTTGCGCAAAAACAAGCATTTTGAGCGCTGACATTGCCTTTACTCAGCTTATCACGATGGAAAAGGTGGCCCCAGAAGCACCGCAAGAGGGAAAGCAACCGGGCACAACGAGTCAACCTGCCCATTTCGATTTCCGGAACTACTATTTTGGTGGGAGGCAATAGCGCTCACTACACCAGTGAAAGGTCCCTGGTGGTGTAATTGGAGACTTCGAGGTCAACTGATTGAGCAGGCAATTGATCGTGTGGCAGAAATCTGTTGCAACAACAACAACTACAGTTCGCTAATACCTACGCGTGTTGACCGACATCGCCTTGCTGATGGTCTTGCACACGTTTGCGCCAGCCAGCTCTGAGGCGTCCGGGTGAGGCGAAGCCATCGAACAGTATCAGCAGGTCCTCCAACTGCGACGGCAGCGGGGGAGGAACGCGCAATCGGCCAGGCAGATCGCCTCTCTTCTGTTTGATCGGTCGAGGCGACTCAAAGGAACCTGAAAAACAGCGTAGACTTCAATAAGAGTCAATTAAATGCCTATCAGCCAAAATTTTTCCCACCTCGTGTAGCTGGCTCGATGCTAATTTGCAAGATCTTTTCGTTTTCTTCCGCAGATGGCTTGTCCGCCGCAGTTTTCCGCTCCAGTTGTACTGAATTGATGACATCTTGAAGTGTAATTTTGTACTTGAGGGGCTCAAACGGGCCATTGGCCTCATTGTACCCATTAGGACGCATACTGCGGACATAGTGCGGCTGACGATCCAGTAGGTGTGTGGCCACCGTCGGGTCTACATCAATCATCAGATAGCCCAGGTGCCTCTTGGTCTGAGCATCCTGTAGACGAGAAAAATGCATCTCCTGTCAGCTTCGTGAGGCTAGCCTATGATCCGCTCGCAGAGCCATCGGGTTCGTCCACTGCCGCCCACGTACTCGAAACGACTTGATCGACATAAATGCATCACGTCCATATTCACGCTCGAAATGCCTGATGATGCTCAATGCTTCGAGCGCATTGGCGACTCCGTGAGCAGGCTTAAAGACGAGGCGCTGCATCGGTAAGCTATCGAGGCATGCTCGCTCCTGCCTGCGTTTGGTTGGGCGAATGTCAACCGTGCCGTGGGACCGCTTTGCGATGCTCCCTCCCGTGCGTGATCCAGGGGTCGTCTCCCGCCCAACTGGCCAAGTCGTCGACCGCCGAGCAGCTTATTGCACACCAATGGGAGGATGGCTGCGCCAGGTCCACGTTGGTCTGCGACAGGCGAGGGAAGCAGGACCATGGTGGCTTGCCCTCGGTGCACGTGTGAAGCCAAGCCACCATTGCCATCCTAGAGCCGTGATCAACGAGCTATCTCCAGCGCGAAGAGCTCAGCCATGCAGAATGCGGTACCGGAGGACAGAACAAGCCCTGCATCTAGGCTTGCATTCGCCGCTGCAATATGGCACGCTGCGGCGGGCATTCCACTCCAGCAGGCCCCGAAGAGACATCCTGTTTGTAACTGTTCCCGCTTTCAAAGCATTTCTCCTTGCTGCAACGCGGGTTACTCTCGTGGTACTGCCATTCTGGTGGAGGTGAGACATCCTGCTCCAGGCGCAGCAACATCAGCTCACCCTGCCATGCGTACCAGATGGAAGCTCTTCAAGCGGTTCCCTACAGCGGGGCGCATGCTGTGGCAAATACCAGTGAGTGAGCATCAGACCATGCAACAACAGCCATACATCTCAACACGTTCTTCAGCTAAAGTCATCCATTTCGTCTAAACCGCCAGATTATCGCCATGTTCTTGGTCATCGCGATAGGACTGGATCAAAGCCCTACAACAGCGCGCTGGAGGCTATTGCTGATGAGCGAGAAGGAGGAAATGAGCTGGTCGCATAAACGCTTCGAAGACGCATTACAAGCAGAAGCGCCATTACTTCTCAAAGAAGACGATGAACGCGTGCAGACACTCAAGCGGGTCTGTGACCGTTTGGTTGCCGTTCTCGACAACGACAACCTCGTCTGCGCAGCAGCCTGGCCTAGAGACAGTAAGTACATGAAGGCAGAAAGCAACGGACGACACCTTCGAGTATCGGACCTCATGTCGTCGATCTCGACATCCATTGACAGACAAATATGCTCCAGCTGTCGAAATTGCGGAGCGGCTTCAGCAATTCCAGGCTCGCACCCTTATTCGGCCTAGTGCGCGAACAAGCTCTGCTTTCTTGCCTTACAAGCCTGAGAGTAGCAACCCAGAGAAGATCATTGACAGCCGAGGATGGGACCTTTTCGTCATCGATATGCCAAAGGTCAACGCTTTCGTTTTGCCTACGAAAGAGATATTTGTCTATTCGGGCCTTATCGATCTACTCGAAAAGGAAGAGCCTCTTGTAGCTGCAGTGATAGCGCACGAGATCAGTGAGTCTCGTGTCTTTTGCGTGCTCGCGTCTACGAGCGCTGAAAGCTTGCTTTTCCAAGTCCACGTCACGGAGCGGCACGCCGTCGAAAACATGGGTTTCTTAGCGCTTTCCAGCGTTATCTTTGACATATTGCGGGGCATCAGCTTTGCACTCACTATATCTTTCCCATTCGTAACGGATGCGTTGGGATCTGTCTTCAACGCCATGAACGATGTCGTGGCAGAGAGAGCATTCTCGCGCAAGTTGGAGACCGAGGCCGACACTTTGGGCTTGCTGGTAAGAGAGAGAGAGCGAGAAAACGTCTTACAGTGAACATGCTGATCGTCTTCTCCTATCAGCTGATGGCCAAGGCGGGGTAAGTGTTTTCAGCCAGCGTAGTGACTTTCAGCAGGCTGAGCACCGTCGAGCAGTTATAACCCAGAAAGCGCGCTTGAGCTTTGGGGGCTTTTGAACATGATGGAACAGGAGTCACACGATGACGGGAACATTACAGCCGAGCGTGTGCTGCCTTTCCTGAGGACTCATCCACAGGGGCAAGAAAGGCTGGATAATATACGCAAGCATCTTCCGCATGCTTCTGAAGTATACCAGGAGGCTTTAAAGCCTAGCAAAGCGATCCAGATCAGCCAATCGATGCGAAAGCATGCTGAGAGTTAGGGCAGATGCTAGATGTATCGTAGTGCCTTGAGTACTGTGCAAGGTGTACCAACCCAATGACCCATCCGCTCCAAAATGCGAACCCAGGCGTGGACCCTTTGGCCACTCCGAGACGCTTTGGGCCCGTGTGCCCTCGATCAGTCTCCTGCGTTTCGCAGTAAGTCGAGACGTTCAGCGAGCAAGCCCACGAACCAACCGAGGAGTGTGTGCCCATGACGACGCAACGCGGTGACTGCGGGGCCATGGAGACGCTGCTGCGAGCCTCACGCTTGACCGAGTCACCAGCAGACGCAGCACGCTCGAAATAAAGCGTGGAACATACGTACCTGCCCGAACATGTTCGACACGGGCTACAAAATCGCCAAATGACTCGATTGTGCTGCTGGCTCATGAGTTTCAATATGGCTGACCTGCTCTTGCCTCTGCACCTGTATCTGTAAGTGCGCAAGCCGCCTCCTTGCACCTCCTCCGAGTCCTCCTCCACTCGTGCGTTGGCACCTTCTTTCAGGCGACATGCTTCACTTCAGGTTGCAAGGCGCAGGCAGCCAGGCGGGCACAGGCTACTCCTTCAATGATATAGAAAGCGGAAGCGTCGATCTAGAGTTGATCCTCTTGTCCTTGCGCTGTCTCCTGTGAGCGTCCGCCAAGTAGAACAAGATGCCGCCTCCACATTGCTGAACCCTTGCACAGGCCATTCTGCTTGACCGCGGTACTCCTCACCCGGGGTCTCTTTGTCTCCTTGGAGTATATTGGCAATCGCATCGCGGGGTGGAATTATATTGTAGATGAAGGAGACGATGTCCTGCTGGCTTCAGTTCGCGCCAAAAAGGCTGCCAAGGCTCGCAAGAAGGCAGCTGAAGCGCAGAACGCACGCCATCCACGCAAATATGTCTTGATCCTGGCACTGGCGGCGCTGACCATATCTTTCGCGGTGGACGGCGCTGCGATGTTGTTCATGTCGCATATGCGAGCCGAATCCCTCGATGACGAAGCATACATTTGGCCAACTTTCGTGTCTCTTATCGACTACACCATTCTTATGGTCATTGCCTCGACAACACGGACGGAGGATATTACGGCTGGCATGGTTCTCAAGTTCGCAGCAGGGACATCTCTTGTCCTGTGCTTGCCCACATTCGCGCTATCAGTCGCCTGCTTCATCTCACGTGAGTCAAACTTGCAATTATAATCAAGGCGGGCATTTTCTCGTGCAAGGCATCACAAACCTGATATTTGTATGCAGTGCCTGTCAAGACCGGGATATTCGCGCTATGGCTCAGTATGACGATTGTTCGAGTCTTGGCATCGATGGCACTTACAGCTGCATACCATCCGCAAATGGGCCAAGCCGTCAACCTGCAGTCAGCAAAGGACAGTATCGAGTCGACTCCTCTTCTCGGTCATACAGACGATCAGACTCAAGCTCCCGCAACCGCCACCCCAGCGAATGGTCTTTCTTCAAGCGAGGATACCGCTGGCGCGGATATCGACCGTAACATCATCGACGCCATTGGCGATGACGACGATGATGACGATGAAGATCCAGAAAAAATCAGAGCATACGATTTACCTGCCATTCTGTCCCGCGTTAGCCGGCTTCTGCCTCATATGGTGCCACTGCACTCGCGCCTCGCCCAATTTCTCATTCGTAAGTGATACGACGTCACTTGTGATTTTGCCGTTGACACAATGTGTCACACAGTGGTCTGCGTTGCTCTAACCCTGGCGTCTAACGTGGCAGGCATCCTTCTGCCACGCCAGCTTGGTCTGGTAGTCGATGACTTGGGCGCAGGTCGGGCACCTTGGCGCAAGTAGGTCGTACTGCAAATGCGTGTCATTCCGCGTCTTACAACTGACCGGTCCCCGCGCTTCAGTCTTCTGATCTGGGCGCTATTGAGAGCCTCTATCAGCTCTGGAGGCCTGGTCCAAAGTAAGCATGCGCAAAGGGACAGGCACAAGCCTTTTGTTGACATGTCAATCTATTTAGTACTCAAGAGGGCCCTCTGGAATCCAGTATCTCAGCTGGTTGATCGTTCGGTTGATACGACTGCATGTAAGTCAGCCCGAAAGCGCTGTCCTTGTGCGCAATGACCTAATCTATAGTGTCGATTCTAGTTGCGCACGTTCTCGAGCTTGGCATGCGATATCATCACAACAAAAAAACAGGCGAGTTGCTCGCTGCTTTGTACGTTCATGAACTTCATATGATCAAATAGTGGGAAGGAAGCTGCACGGTGCTCATATGATCCGTCTGTACATGAATAGGAGCCGGGCAGCATCGATATCATCGGTGCTCAATTTCCTCGTGTTCTATATCATTCCAATTTTCCTCAATATTGGAGGAAGTTTGGCTTACTTGGCTGCAAAATTTGGCGCATACATCATTTGCGTAGTTGCAGGCACTATGATTTGCTATATGGCGGTCGTCCTCATTTCACGTGGTCCCACCGCCAAGCTTCGCGCGGAATATGTCGAGAGGAGTGACAATACTGCGGCGATCAAGAACGAAAGCATCAGTAACGTGGAACTCCTCAAGTACTTCGGCATGGAGCAATACGAGATATCACGCTATTCGAAATCCCTCCTACGGACTCAACGAGCTGACTGGGATGAGGATCTCACTATTTACGCTGTCAATCTTACAGAAGAGCTTGTTCAGGTAGCTGGTGAGCGGGGATGACCACTTTCTTCCTCCTTTCAATACTGAGATCTAGTACTGCCTCAGGAACGGTTGCTGGAGCGTTGCTAATTGCAAGAACGATATACATAGAAGGCAAGGCACTGGGACTTTTTGTGTCATTCATGGCTTATATAGACTCGATACTGAGCGGATGTGAGTACACGAGCTTTCAGGAAAGCAGAGAAGTTTGCTGAAATTGGCTGTGTATCAGTGGATCAACTGCGTGCGTAGCCTGAATACGACAGTTGGATTTTGATTGCTTACGTTGGTCACAGAATGGATGTCGCATTATGCTACCGATATGCTTACAAGTACCGACAAGCTTGTAAAGATATTGGATGAAAAGAACGACATCATGGACCTGCCGGATGCTGAAGAACTTTACGCGTGCAAGGGAGACATAGAGTTCAAGAATGGTGCGCATTGCGTGCTTCTGAGTCGACTAGACAAGCTTACAGCTATGCATTTGCAGTCACGATGATATACGAGCCTGTTGAAAGCAAGTCAAAGCTTACTCAGGTGCCTCGCAAAGCCCTGGATGATGTCTCCTTCTCGATCAAGGCTGGCCAACATATCGCGCTGGTGGGAGAAACTGGCGCTGGGAAGTCCACGGTATTCAGTAAGCACCTTTTCTCGATGTAAAGTTGCCTCACCTGATCAAGGCGATAGAACTGCTATTCAGATTCTTTGAACCAGCTTCGGGTACCATCACCTGTGGGTCTGAGTGACATCGAGGGCTCTGCCAGCTAAGGCCCGCGCTGACTTTTTATCGTAAACCCAGTGGATGGCAAGGACATCAGGAGCTATACGCAGTTGTCACTTCGTAAGGCTCTCGGTATAGTACAACAAGAAGGTTCTGTCTTCAACGATACAATTTTCGCAAACATCAAATACGGCGATATCACGGCACCTGACGGCAAGGTATTCGAAGCTGCCAAAATGGCCAACATCCATGACAGAATCTCGGACTGGCCCAAGGCGTACCAGACCGTTGTCGGTGAAAGAGGCGTGAAGCTTAGTGGGGGCGAGAAACAGCGAGGTTAGTCTACAAGACAGTCATTACAGATGACCAATCGTAAGATGCTGACATCATCCTCAGTAAACATTGCCAGGACAATCTTGAAGAACCCGAATGTTCTCCTCCTCGACGAAGCTACGTCCGCATTGGATTCCAACACGGAAAAGGCGATCCAGACTCAATTGAGACAGATTGTCCGTCGGTATCGAGAAGCTTCACCAGGTGCTCGGCTGACTCGCGTTCTACTTTCAGACCCGTGGAAAGACAACCCTCGCAATTGCGCATCGGTTATCGACAATTGCGCATGCGGACAAGATATTGGTGTTGGAGAAGGGCAAGATCGTGGAAAGCGGTACCCATGAAGAGCTGCTGCAGATTGAAGGCGGTCACTACAGGAAGCTATGGGAAACGCAGACATCGTGAGGGCACATAGCTTTTATCAAATCTCCCGAGATTCAGCACTGATTGCGACACGCGTCACTGGTTTACCATGCTTTCTACGCAGATCTGGCAAGTCTACACTCGATGAGCAACCAAGCATGGAGAAAGCTGGCGAATCTCTCGATGCTGCCACAACTGAGTAGTGGCATGTATATTGACCCCTACTCGTTCAATTTGGGTATCACGCCGATGGCCTGAAGTTGCTACAGATGGCATCGGCCTCGTATGTGCACTCTCACTGAATCGTGATTTGGGTTGCCTCTGTCACGCTTAGAATGTCTCCAGCATGGGATAAATCAGTAATTCTTGCATGTTGTCAGGCCTATCATACCACGCCGAAATTCTGACTCAACAGACATGATGATCCCTTCGCCGTTTCTCGCCCGACAAAAGGACAGCGCCACAAGTGGCTCGCAGACGATCACTCGAGGTTGCTTTTCTCATTCCATCTGTGGCTAGTGGGTCACCTGGCAACCGCCTGACATAACGAGTACCGGCATTATCTATTCAGCAGTGCACACTCCAAGCCTAAGCCTGGGTATCACTGGCCCTCCGCGCGCAATGACTGACCGGGCTGAATTGGCGGCACAGGTGCGTCCGGCAAACAATCACGCGACTTTCATGTCAATGCAGGAAAGTCGAGCTGAACGCCTCGACTGCCATGGCGCAATCTTGCCCTCAGCAGTTGCTCAGGAGAGCTCAAGTGTACAGCAAACCTATGTCAGCAGCGCCTTTTCCCCTCTGCGATGGACGGCCAGCGTAGTGCTGATCATCTCTCGACCCTCTTCGATCACGATAGAGCGGGCTACATACCAAGAAACGATCTGACGGCCATTGCCGTAGCCCTATATAGCATTGTGACTATTTTGCTATGGATCCGTATGTCTACGGTTTCCAGTAGAGAAGCGGCGCAATCACTGGTCTCACCTTCATTCACCGGCAGAGTGGTTCCGACATGGCCGGCAGCGGTGGATGTTGGCCCTCACCCTTGGTGCTGCATGTGAGCATCTAAAGCGGCTAATGAGAGTGAGGAATCTGCTGACTCTGATGCGCAGGTATGACCGTAAGACGAGAACGAGGCTTGCCTCTTGCCTGTCTTGCTAGCTGGGCCATCATCTCTGAAGCAATCTTTATGTTTAGATTGGCTTCTTCGCGCGCATCGGGTGTCATTACAAGGCGTATGATCTCGGTGAGCCCAGTGACATAATGCAAAAAATTGATTTTCTGCTAAGTCCAAATTTGGCCAGGTATCTACGTTGTATCGACGCTTGTGAGTTCCACAGAATTCAATTCCAGAGTGTACTGTGGCTGAATACCATCTCTTCAGTTCATTCTTCTCAGCGTAGGTCTATAGATTCCCAGCACCCATTGCATGGAGACGCGTGCTGAAATCCCATTTCCACATTCTGATCAGCCGTGCGCCTTCCTGGCAGCAAACTATATATCACTGTCCCACATATCTCGGTATCTGGGCGACGATGTCACAAAGCACTGCCTAGCTGTTCCCGCTACGATCATCGTAAAATTCTTCGTCATTTCCGATGTCACCACCTTCGCAATTCAAGCAGCTGGAGGCGCGATGACAGCGAGCGGTCAGAAGAACCCAAAGATGGGGGATATTGGGCGTAAAGTCTCAATGGCCGGCCTCACTTTGCAAGGTGCCAGTTTTGCGGCGTACACCATCATCCTGCTATACTTTGGTTATCAAGTGTGCGTAGATGAATCTGGGTCGGATCTAAACGTGCGGGTCAGCTGAAAGAAGCTACTTTGCAGGAAGAAGCGATATCCGTACAAGTGGTATCGAGCAAACACCGTCACAGACAAGGTCCCCTACCGTGTGCTACAAGCCTTTGATCGGACTCCGGTCACCGACTGGAGGGTTCTCTACTTTACTGTGTGCGCGACCTGCACTGGCTTTCTCATGCGATCTGGTTTCCGTATTGCGGAATTCAAGGATGGCTACAGCGGATACCTCTACACGCATGAGGGGTATTTCTACGGGTTTGATGCAGTGAGTCGTGCTCTGCGAGCTTCCATCGTGTGCACCGGCTGATTCGCGGAATTACCAGCTTCCTTTGCTGGTAGCCATATCTGCGTATGTCCTGGTGTGGCCGCCGCGCTTCCTGAAGAACCCAGAACTCTTCCAGGGAAAAGACGAGGCTGAAATGAGCGCAATCGACCGCACCAATATTTCACCGCGACAGAGTGCGGAGAAATTGGGGCAGCGCGACTAGACGCTACTCATAATCCTGTACATAGTCTTCGAACCTTGTTCAAATGCCATCGCACATGTGAATCGTACATATTTACACGACCGTGTTTGCAATTTTCGTCTGTATTTCAGCTTATACAAAAAAAGAAAAGGGAAGGAGGGGGGGGGGGGGTTTCTTAGTTGCAATAAAGCGTACAACGAAGTATAAGGCTGTGGAGCGTACGTCGAACGTCGAAGTAGCTTTTACTTTGGGATTGTGAGTGCTCGTGGATTGTGCATCGTCTGCAGGAGAGTCCAAACTATCGGACAAAAAAAAAGAG